>PNEQ01037230.1:0-47323 GCA_003012365.1 Medauroidea extradentata
GATTCTCCATTCAGAGGGTTTCCGGCCAGCTCAGAGAAGGAAAATGTTCAGTTGAGAGTTTCTACGCGTCAGCGTGTGCCTCCAAAAAAATTTGAAGACTTTGTGTAATTTTAAAGGGGAGGAGTGTTATGTAGGTATGTAGATAGGGAGTGTTGTGCGAGTAGATAGGCATAGTTGGCGTCGCCAGGTTGGCACCAACACCAGTGACAAACATGGCGTGACCCGGTTAGATACATAACACTTTTCATAAAACCCACAAGTACCAAAGAAATATACAGGCACATTAAAGGTCTAAAAAATAAAGTAAACATAACAAAAGATGGAATCACAAGTGTAATACTAAAAAAAGTGTGCTGACATAGTAAGTAGTTATATTGCAGACATTACAAACATGTCTTTTCAGGATGGAATCTTCCCAGACCAACTAAAAATAGCTAGAGTAATTCTCATATTTAAGACCGGAGACAAAACAAATCCTAAAAACTACATACCCACATCAATCCTTCCCTGTGTATCAAAACTCTTACAAAAAACAATGAAGGACAGACTTTTGGAATTTCTTGAAAAAAATCAGTTTTTCTCATACTCACAATACTGCTTTAGAAGTGACAGAAGTACGGAGATAGCAGCAATAGATTTCATACAAAGTCCAGCAGGCAGCTACCTGTACATTCATAGACTTGCAACAGGCCTTCGATATGGTACACCACCAAATACTGTTGAGGAAGTTAGAAAATGCTGGGGTGCGAGAGAAAGCTTTGTCCTGGTTTAGCAGCTACCTGAGTGGTAGGAAACAATATGTCAGCATAGGAAGTAGTAATAGCCCAAAAGAGGAAACAAAAAGTGGTGTCCCACAAGGTTCTATCCTTGGCCCTATATTATTTCTAATATACATCAATGACCTCTCAACATGCACTTTCAAAGGTAAACTCACCATGTTTGCAGATGACACCAATCTACTATACACAGGCACAGACATAGACAATATAATAACTGATATGCAAAATGACATTACATTACTTACCCAGTGGCTAATACAAAACAAAATGGTACTAAATGAAACAAAAACAAAATACCTTATTATGCCCAAACCTAATAAAACTGTAAACCCAACAAAAATCCTTACAGTCAAAAATGTTGAAATCAAACGAGCAGAAAGCATAACATTTTTAGGATTAACCATAGATGGGAATCTCGATTGGGGAGAACATGTACAAAAGATGGCAAATAAAGTAACCCCTATAATTGGAGTCATGAGAAGGCTAAAACACACTATACCTGCAAACAGCAAAAGGCAGCTTTACATTTCTCTGATACACAGCCATTTCACCTACCTGAACGTAATATGGATGCAATGTAATGTTGATAAACTTAAACACCTACAACGACTACAAAATAAAGCTATAAAAATACTATATAACATCCCCTATTACGCACCCACCAGGGAAGTATACATATAAACACAGATACCACCAATTACCATGTCCTCAGATCTAAATGCAGTGATGCTAGTTAAAAAAAATAATAAAGAGTGACATTGCTATCACTACACTATCAACGATTCATTACCACAATACAAGAACTAGAAAACATTTAAACCTATCAAACGCTAAAACAAAAACCTTTGGATTAAAATATTTTACCTACAAGGCCTTCCAGAGCTACAACAAACTTCCACAATGCGTAAAATCAACAAAAAGCATAACTGCCTTTAAAAGAAAAATGAAGAAACATCTCTGGAATCTGTACATAAATGATAGTGAATGTTCGTAAGATAACTAAAGGGACAACCTCGCAAGAATATAATTATAAATAACAAATACAAAGTTTTAAATGTAATGTATAAACGTACCGTGATGTGTCATTATTACCTTGGTATGATGTTATCCACCATAAGACAACGTGCTACCAGAAAGGAGCTTAAATTATATGCATGCATGTTAAAATTTTTTGAAGTGCAATTGTGTCGTTTTTTATATGTTGAAATGTAAGTATTGCTTATATCCACCCCCCCCCACCTCCCCCTCATCAGAGCACTCCATCCGTATATGCTAAAGTTTGTGTTTCTAACATGTAAATTGAGATTACATATATTGTTACACCGTAATCCTCATCCGCCACCCAAACCCCGTCCATAGTAAAAAAACTAGTACTGTTTCTGTATGCGAGCTTTCGAGCTCTTAGAAACATTCTTAATAAATTAATAAAACTCATTGGAATCAAGCCCATGTTTCATAATTTTAGGTTCATAATTTCTGTTCAAGCTCAACAGGCCCTGCATAGATGTTAGCTAATACTGCTGTGACAGACACAAAAATAATAATGAAACAATAAATTATAAGGCAAACCAGATGAAATAGACTTGTTATTCTTATTACATAGTAAGATATAATCTTGACTTAATACTAAAAAAAAAGTCTACCTATCTACAATTTTGAAACAAACTTTTGTAATTTTGGGACATTAAATTATTTTGTTGTTATATCAGAGATTTGGATCAGTGGTTTTGTGCTCTGAGCCAGTGGGCCAAGGGTTCTGGGTTTGATGTCTAGCTTGGGGGAAAATGTACAGTTACCTCTCCAGGTTCAGGACTGTCTGTTGTGTTTTGCTCGTTATCGTCCTGCGAAAGGAAACTGTGAACCATCACAGTTTCATCCTCGCCTAGTAGCACCTCACATGTTCCCCCGGGGATTCAAACCAGTCCCCGGGCTAAAAAATTTTCATCATGTGAATTAGAAGCTACTGGCAATATTAAGAGAATATATTTTTCTTTTAGTGTTGAGCAGAATATTAAGAAGAGACAAACAGTGAAATGGTAGCAGATATTTGATACTAGTGTGTTGGCGTAATGTTAGTAGGCCAGATTGGATTATTCTTCGTAACTTTCTTGAAATTATAATCTTGGTCAGTTTTTAATTCAATCTTGTTAAACAACAATGTAATGCATGTTATGTGAAAACATACATTAGATTTGTCAAGAATAAAATTATCCACGACTACAAGGATGAAATTTGATACTTATTTATTCAACAAATTAAAACGCTAGGTTATCAGTATTGTGTGCATAGGACAAATATAGTTTTGGACACAAATATATCATATTAGTGTAATAAAAGAAAAACATTACACACACAACATACGTGCAGTATCCACACTTAGTACACCCATACACAGCACTCACATATGCGTACACAACACACACAATAAATATTTATAAATCATCCTGACATGGCAAAGTTATAAATAGTCTTCCTTTGTCATGTCTGTTATTATTTCTAACTGACAACCTACTTTTCATTGTTTCTTGCTCAAATAAATTGTGTACAGGCTGTCATATTGTGCTTGCTATGTCATGCTTGTTAAGCCATTGTGACTTCATCTTAAAATCTTTCTTAGGTGCACCATAATATTTGTTTTTGTAATGAGCATTTTGTTCATAGAAACGTATGACAGAAAAAAATAACCATCCAGGATTTAAAATGTTAAGAAAATTTCTTGTTTGGAAAAAACTTCAAAACCAGAGTAATTGTTAACACAGAGACATTACTGGATAAATTTATTTACCTGCCTAGTTGTCTAGAAATATGTTGGAATAAAGTCGTGTAAGTGGTTTTTTGTATCAATTTTTAAAATATACTGTTCAAATAGTCCTTGAGGTGATAGCCGAAACTCTAAACTTCCTTAATTTGATAGTTGATATTTGCAGATTCGATAATATAAGTAAAGTCGGCAAAATTTCCAGTAAAAATCTCAAGAATGTCTGTAATGTGTAATGTAACTGTTTGAGAACCTTCGTTAATGAATTCTTATTGCAATAATATATTAAAGTACATGGGGAAAAAAAGCAATTTATATAATAAATCATAAGAAAAACTTAAATTTATAATGCCTTAGAATTATCAGAAAATATTAAAGTAAAAAACACATTTTTTTCTGTAAAACATACCTGTTTTAGATTATAATGTACATATTTTTTTTTTAATCAAATAGAGGGATTTGGGTATGTTCATATTCCTCAATTCAATAACCCCTTTAATTATTCTGAAAAAAATTATTTTTTAGAAATATAATATCCATGTTGTTAAGCAACCTGATTTGGAGCTATCATGCCGGCTGAAATGTGAAACAAACCCATATTGCTCGATACAAAGCTTAGGAAATGAACTTACTTGTGTAATGGGCAAAATTTCAAGATAGTTATAAATTATATGTATGATTTAGGATAGATGTGTAGCAGAAAGACTAAACTGAAAGTTTACTTGGTAAGCCTCGAGATAGGGTCGAGAGGAAGCCAGCACTGGACAGGACAGAAAATATGAGCTGTGCGAGGGGCCACGAAAAAAGTATTACCGAGGCTTGTCGCATCCCCAGGGAGTCTGAAGTGAGAGCAAGAGGAATTGGTTTGCTTGTTCGATAAAACTTCGCTGGTGACCCAGCCATGCTCCAGCAGTGTAACCCCTTCCCTTTTAAATCACTCGGAGAGACTGCGAGAATTTGGAACGAGGCTCCTCCCCCCCCCCCCTTTTTTTATAATCGCGTCGAACAAGCAGAGGTCGTGCTGGTGGCAAAAATGATAATAAATGGAATAGTATATAGTATTTAAATAGTGTCAAAATTAAAAGGAAATAATTGTATGTGGGAAATCTGTGTCATTATGCAATGTAAGATTTATGTAATTAGTTGAAATATTTTTTGAAAGAATAAATGGCGGAGGGCCTGTGTCGTGAGGTAATCGCCGAGACAGGGCGTGGACTGTTTTCAGGGAAGGTCTGGGATTGGTCAGTTGAGAAACTTGGAGATTGCGAGGGTTGTGGTTGTCAGGGTGTGTTGACGCATGATCGGGGCAGCTGCCCGTCGACCCCTTCGAGAGAAGGTTTGCACTGTCAGCTACAATTTCAGTTTATTAATTTTTTGGAAATTTTGATCGGGGCAGGAGATCGCGGGGGCCTTGGAAAGGGACGCTCACGCTGCCAATTATTGATCAATATTGGATAATTTGCAAAAGCTTAATTGTGATGAGGTTGACAGATTTCTGAGTACTTTAACGGTTCGTATTGCGAATAGAGTCACATTGGTTAGCCATAATAGTTGTTTCTCGGATAAATAGTGTTGATAAACTTTGCAGCGGGAACCATACTGAAGTGACGTCCTAAAACATAACGATAGTAGCAAATAAAATCTTGGAGAGATTAAGAGATCTTTTTGAATCCTTTAGTTCTTTGCGACTGTCACTGATACAGTCGAGGCCGCGTCTCTATCGGACACTAGATGCGACGACAAGTACCTTGCAAGGAACTGCGATTATAGTTTGATCATTCATATAATTAAGACTTTAAGAGTTTAATCGTTAGTGAGGGACCGGTTGCGTAGTTTTAAATGCCCAATAGTGGAGCAGTTTTATAAAATGAATCACCAATATTAAAAGGCTGCGTTCATAACTTGACGCCCAACATGGGGCCTAAACGTGCGTGGAAGAATCGGAGAAAATGAGTTTCTACACGAACTTGAACCACGATTCTGAGAGCGAGAGTGTGCGGGAGACAAGTGACGCTGTGCTACTCTTAACAGCGGCGAGAGTCAGCAGGTGCTGAGACGTCACGGGAGAGAATAGTTTACGATCGCGTGCTGGAACTTTCAACAAACGAACTTACAACCACGATCCAGAAACTGAGTTTTGCGGGAAAAGCATGCTACGCGTCGAGTGGCGAGGACGGAGTCAGTGAACACCTACGGCGGCGAGGGTGCCGAGAGAAGACGCCGCCCACGGGCGCCGAGACGCCTCAGCACCTGAGACACCGGCAGAGTTGCAGTCCCCTGCAGAGGACCCGACACCCAACAACGATGTACCAAGACACCGGAGACATCGCAGGAGGAAACCAGCCCTGAGATCAGATGTAGCAGTTTGGTGAATGACGTACATCAATTTACAGCAGGCATGACAACGGCAGAGCAACGAGAGGCGCCGAAATATGTGTAAAAATAGTGTATGTACGACACACACATAGGTAGGTCAGTTTTCAGGTGGTCCATGGAGACGAGACAACGGCTGCCCATTCAAATGAAAGCAGAAATGTTATTTCTGGAGAACCAAGGGTTGGATGCGACTGGCAGTAATGGGGAATCAGGTGAGGTCACGAAGTGTGACGTATTAAATGATTTGCAAATAGAGGGGGTGGCTGGATATTCTCAGAAGCACCAGGCATGAAAATGTCCTCGACGAAAGAAAATTTAGTGTTGAGCTGACAGAGTTCGAGACAGGAGTCGGATAGCTTAGAGGTAATGGTGTCTGACGTTGATGAGGTTTCTGAGGGAAATGATATGGCGCGTAGTAAGGAAAATACGGGCTTATTAGAGTTACAATTCATGATAGGTCAGTTAATGGCAGGTATGGAAAGTAGGCTAAAAAAGAGAATGACAGGTATGCAAACGGAAATAGGGGACAATATAACACGTTTAGAAGAATGCGTAACTGTGAGTGTAGATTCGCTTAACAATAGGGTTGACACTCGAAGTAACGACTGCCCGACAGTTCGCAGAGCAGCGTAGCGAAAGTAAGGATAGCCTGGAAAATAGTCTTCTAGAAGTGAGAAGAGAAGTACGTGAACAACTAGATGACCATACGGGAAATATCGCACACGTGGTCCGGGCAATAGACGAGAGAGTAGAAGCGACTATAGAACAGCAGGAACGACAGTTTCGTGAACTAGCTACGGACTCGCTGGCTACGAGAGCGAAGTGTGACAGTGTAGACGATCGTGTGAAGAAAGTAGAAAATCAGGTCAGCGATCTTACTTGCAAGGTCACAGCCGTCGAGTTGGCCCAGGTGGAGATGCAAAAATGCACTATGTGCAGTACACAGGCTGTTGCCGATACCCTATCAAGTAGCCCAACCGACGGAGATAGGCGGGGGCAAGATCACCAGGAATTCGCAGTATTGACCACTACGCCACTGAACAGTAAAGAGACCCGAGATTGGAAAGATCGTCTAACTGCGGGACAGGAAGCAGACAGTTTTATATGTACAAAAGACACTCAAATTACTAGAAAAGAAAGGAAAGAAACACGTGTACCAAACTTATAGTATCCATGAGCAGTTACTGTATCAAAAGTCAGAGTCGGGATATGGGGGTTATATATTCCAGCAGAAGCGGAAAGGGACCTCATTACGGAATACTACGAGAGATTGGGACATTTCGGTGCGGCAAAGACCTTGGCAGCGATAAGAGAACATTGTGTGTTCAAAGGTGTGCGGCAAAAGGTCCGGCAACAGATAAGCAAGTGCGATATTTGCTAGCGCAATAAACCCAAACCCGCGACCAATGAAGGGAGAATCTGGGGGTGGTACTCACAAGCAAGAAGTTGGAACTGCTACCGCTCAATATCCATGGGCCTCACGTTTTTCGTGGCAGACACAAATACATTTTTGTGGTACTATATGTTTTCACAAAGTATGTAAGATTGTTTCCATTGAGAAAGGAGACGGCAAAAGTTGTAGGTAGATACTGTAAGGAAGTAGGCACGCCTGAAGCAGTACTGTCAGACAATGCCACAGTGTTTATGGGGGAAATGTGGAACAAGGCAATGGAAGAACGCGGAATAAGGGTGAAACACGTGTCCTTGCACCGACCGACCGGCAACCCAGTGGAGAGAGTCAACCGTGAAATAAACAGCCTGTTGTGACTACTGGTAAGTAAACAGCACTCGTCCTGTGCAACATATTTAAATCTGGTTGAAAGATGTCTCATTGAAACCCGACGCGACGGGGTGTACGCCCTATGAATTATGTCACGGTGAATTGCCACCATGCTGGATCTCCTGCTTAGTACGATTTCCGCCAAGGCCGAAACATAACCAAGAGGAACTTTGCAAGAAAGCTTTGAGCAATATGCGGCGCGCAGCTGAAAAGCGAAAGTTTAAAAGAATGGCGGGCAGGCCGGCTGACACGCTGAAGTCAGGTGACAAGGTAAGGAGAACGCGAATGTCATCCAAGCTAAAGAAACAGGCCGCCAAACTGTCAGACTCATACCAGATACCTTTTTCGGTGATTAGGCAAGTAAGAAGAGAAGCTTCTGAAATAGGAGAATTAGGTAGTTTGTGTAATCTGGGAGTCTACAATATAGACAGATTGAGGCGATATAAAGACATAACTTCAGGGTAACGTGATTGATATTGAATGAGGAATTTAAATTGGGATCGCGTAACGACAAAGTAGATTTCTATTTGTCTAAGTTTTGGTTTTACTGAAGATTTTTTTCTCTATTAGTTAGGCCTTTTATTTAGCTTGTAAGAATTTGTGTGGGTTAGCTGTGAAGTGAAGATTGATGTTTATTTTTTAGTTTTTGTGATGTTGTTATAAAGAGTTGCTTGGAGCGACGTGGCGAGACTAGCAGGTTTTTTTTTTGTTAGAAGAAGGGTCACTATGGAACAAAGCCGTGCAGTAACAAAGGCGCCCGCCCTCTGTCTGCCGAGCAAGGCCCGGGGAACAGTTCTTTTTTAACAGAAATCCCGAGGAGAGTTTTTTTTTTTGGTAGAAATAAAGCCCTGCCCTTGTTATCACGCATCCGTGCGAGAATGGCAAGCCAATGTGTCGCTTCAGAAACAAAAAGAGTGTGAATAGTATGTGTGTCGGATAGGTAGGAAAACAAAAGATGGTGAAGAAACCAACAGCGAAGTGGTCAATATTTTCTCTCTCTCTCTCGTTCCGAAGGAGACACTATCGACAACTGAGGGTTATTATACTAGCTTGCTTTACTCAGACTAGAGATGGTGGTTCTTTTCTGAAATAACTTCAGAAATAAAAAAATGGTTCGATACAAAACAGACAATGCAAGGATTACAAACTGCTACATGCGAAAGCACCAAGTTCATAGATAATTATTTTTTCATCCATTTGTAAAGTTGAATTATCGAATCCTGGGTTTCTGTTGAATTAATAATAATAATAATAATAATAATAATAATAACAACAACTTACAATTGGGCAACTGCCCAGTGGCAAGCTGTAACTTCCTCTTCAGTCATCTACCAATCCCCTCCTAAACTGTCCAGGTAGCTATCAAATCCTGGGTGGTTTACCTTACATGTTAACTTACATAAGTAAACATTAAAATATTTATTAAAATTATCATGAATCTAAAGCTATATATAGATAAAAAAGGGAAGAAAAAAAACAGGAAATAGTTTTGCCAGCTTTGTGAGCAAATGTGTTCAGACTGTGAAGAATGTAGACGTGGGCTTACATGTGATCATGTGTCATTTATTCACTTATTATAAAAGTGAAATTTACAGTAACTTTGTGCAAAATTTTACAATTAAATGCAATAAACTAAACTAATCTAGCTTGGCGTAATGCAATTAGGCTTATTACACTGTTTTTTGATACACAGATTCTTTCACAAGAGCTTATGCTTAAGTAATGCATCACCGTGGCAAAATATTTGCTCATAAACATTACAAAAACTGTTTTCTATAATCACAGTTTTTTTCTTTCTTTTCAGTATTTCATAACTTCAAAAGTCCTGCAAATTTTAGTAATTGTTTTCAGTTTAATTTATGTACCGAGCTATAAGTGCGCTGCTGCATGCACACACTTGAAGTGTATTATGGTTACTTGTAAATACGTTTTACTAGACTGTTCGACATGTGCCCGTGTAAGAAAAGAAAACATACTTTGGACAATGACGGTATGTCATTGTTAAGGCACCAATCTTAATAAAAACAGTTTCGTAGCACTCTAACATAGCTAATAACTGTCCTATCAGACTGTCTTACTTCAAAATGCACTAATATGATATGTATGAAATTCAGGTAGAAATGTGCCGTGGACTTTGCTACAGACTGTCCACCAATGAAATTACTGTATATGGTCACTGCTTGAAGTTCCATATTAAAAATGGATGTGTGGGAATCTTACACACTTGTTCAAAGTGCTTATCTTGTTGTGGCTGTGCAACATTTGATGCGCACTTCAAGGTCATCCTTATGACTCCGTCACTTCTTAGCCGTTAATGCATAAATAGGCGCACCCATAAGAGATTTTACCTAAGCTAATTAATATGCATGTCATTGCAGACAACTTGTTTGTATTTAGGAATGACAGAAGCTTTTCCATCTCTGCAAAAAATTGAGTTGAACATAATTACTGAATGTTGGACTGCCCTTGTGCTTCCTTGTTAGCGGTATTTGAGGCTTGGATCCACTTCTTTATGTAGTATTACCTCAGAAACAGACAATATTGAACAAAGTAAGATTTTCGTGACTTTAAGAATTATTACAGCAAGTGGTAAGTTTATCGAAATTAATTTATTATGGACCAAACATACTTGGAATTGAGTTTGTACACGTAAACAAATTCGAAAAGCAGTGATTACAGGTCAGTCAGGGGATTACGTAAAAATAATACTGAAGCCAATGAATTGCATTATTCCTCAGATATTGGATTTTAAAATTGGTTGCTTCACTCTCATATTATTTGTCATTTCTAGAATCATTGAACATGCAGGGAAGAGATTTCATTAAAGTGAAAAAACAATGCACTAGTAGCAGGTTTCTTTTTTTGTGCATAGTTTGTTCAACCACAGTCTTGAGTATTGGTTGATGCTTGATACTGACCTTGAATGAGGTCAGCTGTATTCAGTTTGTTTGCCCAGGCTTGATATCTGCCCGTGATCAGTAAAGTAGTACTCTACAAACAGTCCTGATGATTTAGGGCAATGTGTGTCAGTTTATTTGATGACCGCTTGTAAAAAAAGAATCCAAAAATTTGTTTTCAGTTTACCGTAAACTTTAAATAGTGGTAGTAGTTTATTGCTACCATGAAAATAATCTTGAATTATAGAGTTCTTTTAATAAATTTAAAGGATTAGTTACTTGCTCTTTCTTCGTTAAGACACTATTTAGATTTTTGATGCTACATGTTAAGCAGTTGTTTACTTTATTTGTATAGAAATGTAATTACGGAAGGCTATTTTCAGGGTACCATTATTCCCATTATATTCACAGTACGGAATAATTGAAAAAATATTTTCAGCTTTGTAAGCGATTGCCACACAAAATTAACACATTTCATCCTGAATATGTGTTATAGTAGTTAGCATGTTCCAGATAAATTATGTTTATGTTTCGATTGTGAAGAAGTTCCTTTAAATTTGTTCTGATCAACACTCATGTACTTTAGTTAGAACCACTGGCTGTGTTGTGTTTGCCTCATCAAATGGAATAGTTCCCACCCATGACTGAGGTGTTGTCAGGCCCATATATTTATTATACGACTAGCAGTTAATAACAAAATATGTAGGGAAGTAATAATATATTGGTGATTTTAGTCGCAGCCAAATTGCTGCAATCAGATGTAGATTCCATCATCAGAGTCAGGTAAACACTGGAATTTCCATTAGCTACTGATTCATAGTATACCACCAGTAAGGCCGTCACTACTGCCAGAGAAACTGCAATGTCACATAACATGATGATGAGGTGAAGGGCCGTCGTGAGATAAAAGTCGTCCGTGTGCTGAGTCTGGCAACATGTCTCCCCTCCTTTCAATTTCTTTTGTAATTCCAATTTATTTACCACCTTTTTTCCTACCTAAATTTACATGTAATAAACACATAAAATACTTTTATGCAAGGAGAAAATAATACCAATGTTGGTAATAAGGTTAAATAATTAGGTGACTTTGGTCACTGCGTCAAAAGAAGAATATACATTTGTTGCAAAATTCCATGTCAATATTTTGGGCAAACAATCCTCTCGTGTAAAAATGTTATGTAGGCGTAGGTCCGAAAAAAAAACAGTTTCTGTGCTACAGTTTGCTGTACATGACATATGGTTGATGGTATGCTGGCCGGATCATGTTGCTGTGGGGCATCATTACAGCAGTCCGTAACAATGCCACACACTATGCCACTAATACACTGACAGTAGGAACAACTGTGACAATTGTTAGGAACTTGTGAAACGATATCGTCGGCACTTATGGCTTTAAAGAAAATATATAAAATGCCCTCCATCAGCACAAACACATGACTCGACCCAACATAGCATAGACTACCGAATACATTTTTGAATGCTTGCAGAATTTCTGGTGGATAACGTCCCCAAAACTCAAAAGGGAATCAAGGGTGAGTGTTAATTGAAACGGAGGAGAATGGATGCCTAAGGAACAGCACTTCCACAGTTTAAAAAACAAGGGTTTTATTCAAAGGGTACAATAACAATACAGCGTGGGAGCACTAAGTTCTTACTCACGAACAACCCATAAAAAGGTAAAAAGAGGACAGGACCTAAACCCCAGTTGACTAGCGCGCTAGCAATTCATAGGCTTTCACATCCAGCCACTTACCAAATTTACGGTGAGAGCTGCAGAGAACAGGAGTGGACCCACCCGAGCCACGCTAGCAGCAGCAGCAACGTGATCCTGCCCGTGCACTATCAACCATATGTCATGTATTGCAAAATGTAGGGCAGAAACTGTGAGTTTTCGGACCTACGTCCACGTAACATTTTTTGTTCCTCTACATGTGAAGATTGTTTCCCCAGAATATTGACATGGAATTTTGCAACTCCCTGTACTGTGATGAATGACTAAGACACCCCTCAGACTGTGCTCCAATCCAAATTTACAGCACTCACTCTTGCTGCCACCATCAACATCAAACTAATTTACATTTGGAATGTTAAAAGGTAAATCTTTAAACAGTGCACGGATTCAACAAGCACCCCGTTACACCAAGCATTCCTGGGGAACTGCCCGCGTGCCACTTGTTTTAAGACAATCATGATGGGATGCCAATGCTACCTCTGTTACTAATAGCTGATTAACAGACCATAGTGCAGAGTTAGACCATAGCGGTCTGTGAGCAGCCATACTCTCTGAGCCATTTTCTTGCCATGGGGTGCAAAGCTATTGCTGGTTATACAGCAATCTGTGACAGATCGTGTGCTTCAGTTTATGTGCCTATAACACACTACAAATGAACGCTTTACAACAAAACAGTGTTCCTGCCCATCACTCAATGGACATGAACCTCAGTCATGTCAAATACAACTAAGATTCTGTTAAGAAGAGTGTGCTTACCGTGAATCCTGCTGTAAATGATGCCTACATTGTGGAAGGCTGTGCAGCAGTCACAATTCAGCATTGCTTGTGGCTATACAATAATATGTTTGACTCACATTCGGGATTTGTGTAACCATCTCCAACAATATTGCTACTGTCATAAAAACCAATAAAAATTGCAAATAAATTAGAGCTGTGCATTTACCTGTTTGGTCTACTTAGTCATGCTGTCTGAATGCTGAAGTAAGGTAATGGATGCCAGAGTGAACTGTGATTTAAACCTACAGCATGCCAAACTGTGCATTGATTAGCTTGTGTTGTAGCACTCCAATTATTGGGCTGTTATCTACTAATTGTCTGTATGGGGTGTGACAGACATGAGAATTAAATGGTCTTGGCTATGACAGAATGAGTGAAAATGAAACTATACTGTTAGACATTCTCTGTTTCACCAACCATCCTGACCCTCAGAAGTGTATAAGGTCAAAATATGATGATACTCATAGTAATTTTGGCATTTGCTTATTATATACACCAGAAGATTATCTGGTTCACTTCATGAAAGTTGGCATAAAAACATTTTTAACTAATAACTCTGGTCCTCAGAAGTGTACAAGGTCAAATATGATTGGACTGGTAGTAATTTTATCGTTTGTTTATTAAATACATGGTGAAGATTATCTGGTTTACTTCATCAAAATTGGCAGAAAGAACATCTTCCTTTAAGTGACATCAATCTCATTTCCAAAAAGAATTAAAATTACGATAGTTTCTAAGATAGAGTAGTCTTCCCCTTTTTCTTTTTGAACTTTTTGTTGTCTTGTAGATTTACAAAAAATACATTTTATATTACCTACAGAAATAAACTAATTATAATAATCTATGCTCTGCAAATACAGTGTCCCAACATTAGCTGTTCTGGTGGTGTCATTTCATTAGAATAAAAAACTAAAAGTTAACAAAATTCTCCCTGAATCACTTTCACGTGGTACAGCTTTGTGAATTCCTGTGCCAACCATTGTGTTTCCTGCCATTAAGTTTGTTTTCGTAATCTTTTTTTGCTTGATAGACCACCTTTAAATTTTATGTTGTAACCAAGTTTCACCCTTCACCCCCTCCTACCATATATCGAACCACAGTGTTCAACCATTCAGCACCAAGAGATCTGGCCCTACCAGCATTATTAATGGCAGCCCCACGGTGTAGTTGGTGCACCAATGTGTAGTGTGAGAAGTTCTGGGTTAAAATCCCCTTGTTGAATGTTCTGCAATTCAAGGATGGTAACTGCACGATGCAAAATTGTTGTCAAAGTTTCCAGTTGTGTTTACTAGCAATTACTTTTTGAATTATTATAGTCATACTTAAGTTATTTTCTGTGCAGTTTCATGACAAAGCATGATAAAGTTTTTGTAATGGTACATGTTTATCATTAATTAACATACCATTATTTAAACCAAAAAAAAATGTCTTGACAAATTCACAAAGAAGATGTCACAGTTATATGTACACTTTATAGATACCTTTCAGAAACTAAATTAAAACACTTTCAAGAAGTCTGTATTGAGATAGGAAGAAGTAGTATTTATTAGGCCTGACTAGGAACATTTTTTTAGTAGGTTTAATTGAAGATGTATTATTCTATTCCAGAATGACCCCAGCCAGGTGAAAATAAAACTAGCATATTGAAATTGCAGGTATGTCACTATACTTGACGTCACTGCGCCAGAAGAACCCGGCTGCCCTGTATTCCGGTGCAGGCATTGTGGGGAACGTCTTGGTCGACCCGACAGCATGTATCGGGCAAGGGTGCCGCATAGGGCCGAACGTGACGGTGGGGCCGGGAGTGGTGATCGAGGATGGGGCATGTGTGAAACGCAGCACACTGCTGCAAGGGGCCATTGTGCGCTCACACTCATGGCTTGACGGCTGTATCGTGGGGTGGCGCAGTGTGGTAGGACAGTGGGTGCGTATGGAGAACACCACCGTACTGGGGGAGGATGTCATTGTGAAGGACGAGCTGTACATCAATGGAGGCCAGGTCCTGCCACACAAGTCTATAGCTAGTTCCGTACCAGAGCCGCAGATTATCATGTAGCCTTCCCCCAGCCTCTGCCACACTTCTATAGCTGGATAAGCGATTGGTACTTTTAAATTGTAACATACATGTTTATTGTACATTTTTATATATGTTTCCATACAAATGGAAAGTTATTCAGAGTTTATACACTGTATTCAGATACGCATATAGTATACACATCTGCAGAAACACCTATTTGTGTCAATATATTGTAACATATTTCTGTAGTTTTTTAATGAGATTTATGTTGAAATTTTAATGATGTTAAATAGAAAAATACAGGCTATTTACATTATGTTGAACGGTTAAAAAATTTTTATAATATGTATAGTACATAATTCTGTTTATAATCTAATGTATTTAAACATTTTAATTTGGTATAATTACTGTAGTGTTGCTGCATTTCTGAGACAGTCTGTTTTGTAATTGTTAATTTAGATTATATAGATTAATTCAATTTTTATGTGTTTTAAAAAGATTTGATTCAAATGCTTGAGTTTCCAGGTCAGAAAGTTCAGGTTCTTTTAAAACACAAATTTATCCCATATGAATACAGTTGGTGTAATGTGAAATTTGTATTTTATTTCAATATTTAATTTTAATTATTTATTTAATATTTTAATTCACTTATGATTTTGCCATTTTAAATTTTTGTTGTTATAAACAATAAGATATTTTTCAATTGCTTTATGTTGATATACTGTAAAATCTCATTTGGTTATGAAGTACATGAAGGGAACTTAATATTGTAAGTGTACATTGAACCAATTTTAAATGGAAAACTCTCTATAGGGGTTCGAATAGATGTACTTTATAACAAAAAGTACTTTGAACCGGTGTAGGTCTATTGTTTAGTGAGATTTCACTATATCTGACTTGGATAACGTCTCAAATGCACAGGGCATCTCATTTTTGAAGAAACTGGTTTGTGTTTCAAACTCTTCTTCCTGCAATTTCATGTGTACTGTATGAGAACGATAACTATTTTCGTATACCCTTTTTTTTCTTTCTTTTCAATAATTGTGCATGTTTGCTTTAATTTTCAGACCTTAAGTCAGTGTTCTTTTCTAAAATCTGTTACAAATTCTTTTAGGCAAAGCAGTTGTAATTTAGTGGTTTAAATTTTTACAACTGGCTACATAGTGAAAAGCATTTTCAAAGATTCCTGCTTACAGTTAGTGACTGGCTTATGTGCTGAATTAAATGTTTGATGTGTTAGTTTGGATTAGTATTTGTCTTGACAGTCCTCCAATTCTGTAATTTAAGTATGAGATATTGAAAAGTTTGCCTGATTATTTAATATTTATTGTTAATTTTTAGCAGGTTATCTGTTTATTATGAAATGAGTTCCAAATTGATTACTTTGTTGACAGAGGGTTTATGTATGACGCTGTTCATGCTAAGCAAGTTTTTATTTCTTAAGGGGTATTGATCCCTACCACTTTGGATTTATCTGTTTCTTCTTGATAACTTCTGTTCCAGTCTATGTATCAAACGTTTTGTCACGACACGGCATAGATACAAACTTAATCTATTTTCTGTAATTGCTGGAACCATAATATATTCATTATTTTGTAACAGGAAACAGCTGAAAAGGAAAAATTTTTTATTTATGGGAGTGACTACAGAGGCCACAAAATTAACAGAAACAATGCCATATGGATTCCAAAAATGAATGAAACAATAAAATATGTCTTGTCAGCTTGAAAAACGTAAAACAATGTATCTATTCCCCGATTTATAAGAAAAACCATTAAACCGATCTGACAGGGATCAATCCCTCTTAAATATAACATTCAAATGTAATAATGAACTTAGTACAAGTGTTTATTAAGGCCATTATTTCTGTGAAGTAATGTTCCTTGATAATGTTTTATGCATAGCATGTGATTCTAAATGATTTTATGTGAACTGTTAATTTTGTTGGACAATGTTATGTTAAGGTAATTTTTATCTTAATAGTTATTGTATTTTTGTTACACATTTGAATTCCTATACATAGACTGATGGTTCATCAAGTGATGTGTAGTTTTCGAGGGATATATTACGAAGTACAAATTAGTATACTAAAGATTGGTTATTGCACATAAACATAACTATTGCAATTATTAGTTCTTTTAGCAGAAGGTTGTATAACTGTAAATTTCATCTTTACTTTTATTTTTTAAGAAACTGCTGTAGTATTCCTTTAAATTTTGCAGCCCAAGTTCTTGAAACTTGTGCACAGACATTAGAGTTAACTTCACACAAAGTACAGCATCTGATTTCAAAATATACTCAATTGTAATGGTTTTTATTGCTAATACTTGATAGTACTGAATCTTCACAGTTTTTTAATTTAAAAAAAATATTAAATGCAAGGTAGGGCCCATTAAACATTAAAAATTAATTTGTCCAAGAACCAGTCACGGGGGGGGGGGAGGGGGGGGTGGAATTCCTTGCAAATATTATATTACTGCCACCCTTCTGTTTATTTTGTGTGTGTGTGCGCACTTGTGTCTGTAAATGGCACACTTGACCTAGGTTTCTATGCTCACAAACAATAGTTTCATTAAAGTAACAAATTACTGTTTAACATGTAAAAATAATTATAGGTCAATGAAATGAAATAAAATCTTGGGCCCAGACCCTGTTCTATTGTCGTTTATGAAAATGTTTCATTGTGATATTATGATTTGTTCAACTGAAGATCATATAGAATGATATATTAATTAAACATTATGACTGATAAATTAATTACTACCATTCCAACTATTGAGTTTAATTTGCCAAGAATTTAGTAACATATTGATCTCTAGACATATAGTTTAGTTTATTATATTTCATTATTGGTGTTATTGTGTATTTGCTATCAGTGTTACACATACTGTGGTGTTAATTGTGTGGTGTGAATTTAAAAAAATTATTCTATTTGGCTGGGGTTCTTCTTACAGCAACTCATTTTTGGCCAGTTTAGCGGTTTTTTATAGCACCATAAATTTGAGTGCAAAATATTGATGTTCCCTGTTTGTAAACAAATGGAAATGTTATATTGGTAATAAAATACAGATGTGCAGTACATTATGTTGCTGTAGTGAATACAACACATTTTATTTGTGAAATAATTTTTGTGATTTTCATACAATATACACAATAAAATGTTTTTAAGCAAGCATTGAGGCTTTGTTGTGCTTTGACAATCTGGGAGAGAAAAAAATGATAGTCATGTTGGTGCAGGTTAGTGGTGTACTTGCCCTAATGTTTCTGTTGTAAGGTCAACTTAGTATTTACAACAATTGTCTTAAATGCACAACACAGAAAGTTTAAATGTATGTATTTAGTTTAAAGCTGGTATCCTTCCTTAACTACAGGCTTTGGACGGTAATTCTTGTATATTTTTTCTTCCAGCAGCATATAATTTGATACTTCATATTGTGACGGGGGTTGGCGGGATGCAGTTGATTATGGCGAGCGATGACCTACAATGATAGTTACTCCAGAAATTACAAATCATTTCTCTTTGGTTTTACATGCCCGGATAGCCTGAGGTGCTTCGAAAGGTGTTCACGTAGAGTGAAAGTATTAAATAAACAAAAATGTAATACAAATTTTTGAATTTGTTTATTGACGGTTCACCTAACGTACAATGACCAATCATTGCTAAAAACACATTCACTTCAGTAACCTTATCAGCTTTAAAACGTAAACATTAATATATGATACCAGTGTGCAAATGGACGTAGGCTAGAGTGTTCGTCCAGGTCTTTCAACAGCTGTGATATTCCTCGGTTTGCCCACCCAACAACAAAGAAACTACTGAATACACATACTAGTTTTCTCGAAGGTGTTTTAAAGCCACAATGTTCACTTGTGCATCCATTTAGTGCACCTCTCTACTTGGATATACTAACTCAGTAAACAGCATAAAAAAAAGAGTAGAGAAATCATCGCTGGCAATACTGCCCACTTTACTGGTGAATCCGCCCTCTGGGCTTGATGCCTCCGCTCCAGCACTGTACACTTCCTTTCTCTTCCGCCATGATGCCCCAACTAATATAACTCTCAGCCAGCCATCTCCCGGCGACCGCACCCAAGCTCCAACGTACCACAACTGACTGTTTGCAAGCTCCAACTAAAAACTTAGCCGGCCATCTCCCAGTGACCACTCACTAGCTCCGATGGATCATGACTGTTTGCAAGCTCCAACTAAAAACTTAGCCGGCCATCTCCCGGCGACCACTCACTAGCTCCGATGGATCACGACTGACTGTTTGCAAGCTCCAACTAAAAACTCAGCCGGCCATCTCCCGGCGACCGCTTACTAGCTCCGATGGATCACGACTGTTTTCTCCCGGACGAACACTCTTGACTATTCGGCCGAGCAGCGGAGTGATACAACGGGACCAGAGTTGCCTGAAAGGTTGGCCAATTAATTGACACTTATAACAGAAGAAAATGATTAAACAACCCACTGATAAATTTGCAAAGCATTTTATTCCATAATACCAGCTAAATATTCATTAGTTTATTAATTGGGGATGTGCTGCGTCACCAATCTGTCGCGGATCAACACCTTTTCAGAGCTCTGTTGCACACAACACCACCACCCACGTCGAAGGCCTAACGACATACTGCTCTCGCCGCATTTTAGCACGCCTCTGTACGCGCCTCCGAGCATCCGAACTCTGATCTGCCTGCCAGATAAATCCCATTCCAGAAGAAGCGAGCTAAGAGGCTACTTGGAAATTTTAAACACCGAAATGGAGCAAAATACACGAGAAAGTTATTCAGAAAAGTTTCTTGAAATTAAATTAGCTTTAAAATGTGCCCAAACACTATATAAATCACATAAAACTGACACGTAAAATTTACTACTTTTATCTTTCCTCAACTGTTAAATTTAAATTTTGAATAAAATTCTACTGTTAATTTCTCCACTAGCATCCCCAATTAATATGTTGGATCCCGCCGTATACATCCCTACACTTGGTTAAGTTGGCCTACTTAAATTGTTATAAACAATAAAAAAAATATTGAAGGATTAAAATACCATATGATAAGAACCCAAGTATGGGCTACGTGCTAGTGCACGTCAAAACCCCCTCTTAACACGCAATGGCTTTTCCTGATGGACAAACAATAAGTGTTAAGTAAACTCTCAATATAACAGTTCACCACAATTATGTTTCAGTACAAGTTACAATGTTGTGTTCCATTATTCCAATGATTAAATAAGTTGTATAAACT
Source organism: Medauroidea extradentata (assembly GCA_003012365.1). Classification (NCBI taxonomy): domain Eukaryota; kingdom Metazoa; phylum Arthropoda; class Insecta; order Phasmatodea; family Phasmatidae; genus Medauroidea; species Medauroidea extradentata. Next base: position 20,364 of record PNEQ01037230.1, read on the forward strand.
ACACTACATCAATAAATACAACATACAGGAGTACAGACTCCGGGAAATCACTGTTACCACCCTGCTCTAGAATATCACCAGACACAATATTGCTGCTTTCGTAACCTCCAAAACACCACCACATAAAAAAAATAAAAGGATAATTTTAACATGTTTATTTGTATTTCACTTCAACCCTGAGCATGAAACATTTATTTAATAGTATAGTATATCATGTAATATTTTAGGCAAAATTCAATTGAAAATATATTTCAATTTTATTCATAAACTTATAGCAGCACACTGTTGTTGAACACACACTTAAAAACATAACCAAAATTTCCACTATACACCCTTACTACTCTATATACTTATAAATTACACCCTATACACTTGGTTGGCTTTGTAAAGTTCAGCTGATTACAGGAAGTCTGCACCATCAACTTACATCACTGCAAAAAAAAAAAAAAGAAGAAGAAGAGAATACAGGGTACACTCCTTTGGAACGACAACACTATGACCTACACACTGGCTATAGCCCATTGGACCAACGACGAAGGTGCCCAAAAATAAAAAAACTACACCATCACACACTGAAACATCACCACATAACCCTTCTCTGCATAATACCCTTCTTCTTACAGCACTTCCTTTTTACACCAAGTTAACAGCCATCAACGGCTACGAGATGGTAAACAACTAAAAATACAAATGGACCAAGCGTTTAACAGACAATTTTTTTACCAAACCAAAACCAATCACATAACCCTTGGGTGTCCTAGCCTGTTGCTACAAGTCGAGCAGGTACAAACATAAATTGAAAAGTTGCAGCAAATTCACTGGCGAGTTCTGTCACTCGATGTCCGTTATTTTATATGATATGATGTCTATATTTATTTCCATGTTCACAACATTCAAAAACACTTCATAAAAAAACAAATTACAATATCATGCGCAGTAATGATCAATTTTAAAGGAATTTAATTCACTTGAAACCTTAATATTGACTGAACTTGCAAGTAACTAATATCATTATTATTGTAGTTTATTAACTCCAATCTGCAACTCACAACAAACAGCAGCAATGTACTTTAGTTAGTTCATCAAATATTATTCTATTGGTGGTGTTTTCAAGGTTCAAAACAATATAGTGATAAATTTTAAAATACAATATCATTCTACTTCTGTTGCCACCCCAACTCTACATTGGTCACATCTCACTTGTATGTGTGTTTACTCATTCTTTGCTTAATTTTTGATTTAACATTTGTTATACCCCACAAAAATAAAAAGAAATTAAACTGTAATTTTACTACTGTATGTCTAGGCATATGGCACCAAAAAAAAAAAAAAAGGAAGAAAAATTACATTCTTTACTAATTTTCTTGACAACATTGGCCCTCATTCTGCCAGCACAGCTGAGTTTTTACAAATTTATTCCCCTCTCCTTTAGACCAAAGTTTAACAATCCTTAAAAAAAAACTCAATGCCTGTTCGGAATACATTCTTAAAGGTACATTTAACACTTAAGTACTTCATAAAAAACCAAATGACACCATTAATACCACATCTGCTTACTATCATCAACCCTGAGAAGAATACTATTACCAAATTATTACAACTGACTTTACCATAAGCACAGTAGTTTTACTTATTCAAACTATTTTTCTTCACAACCACAAATTTCTCTTGTGCAAGAAAATAAGGTAAACGACAATTTGACATATAGCAGCACACACATTTTCAAAATCACTCAATTCCCGTAATCACCATATGAAGAGCATAATTCCAGAACTTGTAAGCATTAATTCTTGAACAAAACTTCCCAAACAAAGCACATAATTACCTATTACTCATTAATCTTTAATACAGGGAGGCTGCACCATAACCTCTGACCACTCACCCACACCATTACAACTTCACAAATTCACACAACAATAAAATCCTATAGGTAATTCCTTAATCATCATAAGGCGTACCTATTTGCACCACGACGAGGCAGCCTTCCAAAAACCATAAACAAAATACACCATCTTTCTCAATAATGCACACTGGGCCAGCCTTATTTGCACCACGACGAAGGCTCTCAGACTCGCAATACTCCATATAACCTTAATCATTGATGATTTTCTTCTTACCACATTATTCATATCTACATTCACACACTTTCTCCCACAACAACCACTTCCTCCTTCCATTACTCCTTTGCAGCACCACTCTCCTTTACATTTTACTTATTTAATAAACACCACAACTTTTGTTAACCTCAGTATAAGCAATTCCCTTAAAAATTCCCTAATTCTCCATACATTCCATACGTCCCATCAAATTTGACCGAAAACTCTTGAGATTAGAACACAAACATTTGTTTACACTGCTGCTACACCTCAAGTACAGGTCAGTAAATCCTTTTTAAATTTACTTTCTTAAATTATTATTCTATTGCCATATACAGTTTTGCTTATACATATTACACCATTTTCAATATTTGTTTACATTATGTTAACTTAAATTATTTCTCTACCCTCTGCAAACATCAATTTAATTAACCTCAGGGTTGATCAATCTAATTAATTTTGACAGTCCTCAAACATGATCAAAGTCTCATTTAAAGTATTGTACAGTTACTTCTACCTTGCTCACAAGGTGAAAAACTATATTAACAACATTCAAACTTACCTAACTCAATAGTATTACTGTACTGAAGGTACCAAATTACAACATGACCATGTTGTAATAAACCTAGTGGTGCTATACCCAACTGATAATTTACTTAAACTGTAAAATGATTTCATTAAAATTATAGAATACACACACGTTCTTGTACCCTGTCAAACAGGTCCCTCACACAAACACACTCCTCTTGCTCCTCTGAGCACAACACAGGGTAACGGTTTTTCAGTAACTCTTTATCTTTACTTTTCCCTTGTCCATTCCTGTACCCCCCAGCTCAACAACACAAACTTCACCCCACAGTACCTCCTGACCTGTAAACACCACATTATTCAGGTGCCATGCCTGCACCCCCCACTGTTCTACATTTCTTACCATAAGAATGTCCTTATACATTTCCCCTGTCCCCCAGAATGCTCTGTCCATATCCTATATTTCTGTTGTTCAACTACCCCCCCCCCCCCGTACTAATCAAGTTACCCTTTCGTAACCTCCTCTAGTTATTCACAGTCATGTTCTTGTATTCCTTTAACTGCCATCGCATGGGACACAACTTTAATTTCATTATTACGCCTTACTTCACCTTTACCTTCCTGCACATTCTGTACCTCTAAGCCTAACTCTACACCAACCTCAATGTTTTTCATAGATTTTGTCTGTTCTAATTTAAACACTGTCGCAGCCGTGATTTTCTATTTTATTTACAACTTATTCTCAACCTAAACAAGATGTGTTATTTTATTTATTTATTTAAAACTTGCTCATCCTGCGTTGATACACTTAAACAACGTTCACATTCCTAATGTTACTTTTTCTCTGTGATTTAAGACAACAGACACTACAACAAAAAAAAATTGCTACTACGATGCACAATTTTAATACGGCTCACCTTTGCTACCTACCCATACTGATAAACACTAACCTGTCTGTCGGCTTCTCTCTTCTACTACTTAGGTATGCACCGTAGATGTCTACAAAAGTCTATCTTTTTTTTTTTTGCACGGAAAGGAAAAGGCTACGCAGGTGTGAGCCTCTTCACTGTGGCCGTCCTTGAACTGCAGCTGTCCTGGCACTGCCCCTGGTTGTTGTTGCGGGTCCCAGGACCCCCCCGAGGTACTTTGGTTACCTCAGGGTCCCAGTTCGGGTGCCAGATGTGATGAGGGTTGGCTGGATGCAGCTGTTGTTGATGGCAAGCAATGACTTTGACAAGTACTCAAGAAATTACAAATCATTTCTCTTTGATTTTACATTCCCGTATAGCCTGAGATGCTTCAAAAGTTGTTCACATAAAAAAAAGTATTAAATAAACAAAAATTTAATAAAAATTTTTGCTTCTATTTATTGATGGTTCACCTGACGTACAGTGACCAATTGTTGCTAAAAACACATTCACTCCAGTAACCTTATCAGCTTAAACACGTAAATGTTAATAGATGATACCAGTGTGCGAATGGACGTAGGCTAGTGTTTGTCCAGGTCTTTCAACAGCTGTGATATGCCTCGGTTTGCCCACCCAACAACAAAGAAACTACTGAATACACATAACTAGTTTTCTCTAACGTGTCGTAAAGCCGCAATGTTCACTTGTGCACCCATTTAATGCACCTCTCTACTTGGATATATTAACTCAGTAAACAACATAAAAAAAGAGTAGAGAAATCATCGCTGGCAATACTGCCCATGTTACTGGCAAATCCACCCTCTGGGCGTGACGCCTCCGCTCCAGCGCCTTACACGTCCTTCCTCTTCCGCCATGATGCCCCAACTAATATAACTCTCAGCCAGCCATCTCCTGGCGACCGCGCCCAAGCTCCAACATACCACAACTGATTGTTTGCAAGGTCCAACTAAAAACTTAGCTGGCCATCTCCCGGCAACTGCTCACAAGCTCCGATGGATCATGACTGCCTTCCCCCGGGCGAACAGACTGACTTACTCGGCCAAGCTGCGGAGTGATACAAATCCCAAGTTGCTTGAAAGGTTGGCCACTTGACATTTATTACAGAAGAAAATTATGTAACATAGTTACTGCTAAATTTGCAAAGCATTTTATTTCATAATATCAGCTAAATATTCATTAGTTTATTATTTGGGGATGTGCTGCGTCATCAATCTGTCGCGGATCGCCACCTTTTTAGAGTTCTGTTGCACACGACACTTACATCCACATTGAAGGCCTAACGATATGCTGCTCTCGCCGCATTCCAGCATGCCACTGTACGTGCCTCCAAGTTTCTGAACTCTGACCTGCCTGCCAGATAAATCCCATTCCAGAAGAAGCGCACTAAGAGGCTACTTGAAATTTTAAACACTGAAATGAAGCAAAGTACATGAGAAAGTTACTTAGAAAAGTTGCTTGAAATTAAATTAGCTTTAAAATGAACCCAAACATGATATAAATCAGATAAAATTGACACGTAAAATTTACTACTGTACTTTTATCTTACCTCAACTGTCAAAATTTAAATTTTGAATAAAATTCTACTGTTAATTTCTCCACTAGCATCCCCAATTAATATGTTGGATCCCGCCGTATACATCCTTAGACTTGGTTAAGTTGGCCTACTTAAATTGTTATAAAGAAAAAAATATTAATTAAGAGAGAAAAAAAGGATTAAAATTACTATATGAAAAGAACCCAAGCATGGGCGACGTGCTAGTGCAAGTCACAATATTTGTATGTAGTTTATGTTTTCCAGTTTTTGGTGGTTCATAGAAAAACTTATCTTTAATAAAAAATATTCTTAAATGCTGCAATTATCATTAGGTTATAATTTATTGTATTGAATGACATTTTCATTAGAAAATTTTGCAGAAATACCAGGAGCTGATATGTATGTAAGTATGAACACTGTGCATAAAATAGGCCAGTAGCATGAGTAGTGGACCTGTAATAAAACATTATGTGATCCATCATCTTTGGAGGGACCAATCCTAGTATATGGCAATAGTGTTAATGTATTACAGCAAGAGACTAGCATGCAGTGGAGAGAGAAGAGACAATACTGATAAGTGCAAGTCTCAAACTTTTCTTTTATATATTGAATTTAAGAGTTTTGTTTACTAGTTCATCTTGTAATGTGTGTGTATTGCACAACACACAAAGAGCATCATAAATGCAATCACGTCTGTATACCAAGTAGCCAGTCATCTGGCATTGTAGAACTGTTCTACACGTTTTAGCGGTTTTTCCAGTAGAGCACTCTTATGCCCTAACCACCTCTTCAAAAACCTTTAATTTAATACTTGGCTCGCATCCTAAGCAATAAACAAAATGGCATTGAAACTACATCTTTCATCATACATTGAAGGGTTGTGTTCCAAATCCGTATCAAGATCTTGGGGAAACTGGCATGAGTACCGCTGCACAGTGTGCCCTTTGGATGAAGTATTATTCTACAATATCAAACTATTCTGTGCACCACTTTCACCTTCCACTCTAACTGGTGCACTACATGCTGGACCCAAAGTAAATTGGCAGTTGCACAATACTAGGTCACATTTCAAAAATTGAATCTACCATGGTTTGCAACAATTGTTTCATCTGTAAATTGCACGAAAATTTAAAAAAAAGTCTTGCATTTCACATAAATCTACAAATATGTACACACAGCTATAAATTGCCTCCGTGTAATGCTTGATCAGCCCCACTTACATTTTGTGCAAATAATTTTTTTTTCTGACATCCACGTGGAGATTTGCATTGACATGTGCCAACACAGTGTGTAGCTAGAGCCAAATGTTTATCATAGCACTTGAGTAATGGAATCCTATTCACAGAAAGTGTGCTAATTCTTGATACATTAAAACCTCGATAATTCTCAAAATGCTCAGGACTGAATTTTCCCAAATTCTAATGTAATTTCAAATGAATTATCCAATTAAATTTTTTCTAACCCTCTCTCTCTCTCTCTAAAATAACACTCGGCAAAGAAGTTAGCATTTTGTAGTGATCTTAGTGTAGGCTAACATTTTCCTAATATTTTTAAACACAAATCTGGTAGTTAAACATTGTCAGCAGTACGTGGGGTCAAATTTTTTATGTTCTGTCAAGTGCAAGCCATTCTGCCGGCCAGCTGGCATCCCAGAGCAACAATAGACACTCCTTTATGAGAGAAAGATAGGCACTTGTAGATTGACAACTGGTAAGGAAAGGACGTTCTAAAAATAAACCAGCCAGTTTCCTGGGCGCATGCAAGTGTTGATTGCTTGCTTCAAAATCCAATAAATTTGTTTTGTGTCGTAGCCGTCGGCGTTATTGTCCATAAAGGCATTAAATTAGTTCTTTTCCTGGGAGCATATACAGTAAACTACAGCATTTAATGATATTTTTTAAATTCTGAACAAATGAAATTAAAAAATTTTCACAGGCAGAGTTGACAAAACCATTGCTGTGAGGAGTTAATCCAACAAGTCTCATTCCACCAAACATACGTACGAACACACACATACATAAAGTATTTGAGATTATATTCACAGCAACATTTAATCCAAGACATGCATGGAAATTTTTTGTCATAAAATGTCTGTGATAAGATGATTGTACTTTATTTGTACTTTTCAAAGCGAACAAAAATTTGTGACAGATAAATAATTTTTCATTATAAACTATAATTTAATTAAGTCATATTTGTACATGCTGCATTCACAACCACCACTTAGCATACATACATAAAAAGTAGTAAGTTTATTAACTCAGTTATGTACTTACATGTGCTATACGAGGACGTGAATACGTACTATCATGAACACAATGCCTTCCTACTTTTACCCATACGTATGCGCATACAATACGTGGTGGTAGTAAATCCAGCTTTCCTCCTCCCTTTTGCCAAGTTAGTCTCTTTGTATCCCACACTTCTTGCCCATGCTGTGTATTTTACCTCTCACCCATTCGTGGAAAAACAGAATGCATCTGCCAGTCAATACCACTCTCTTTCACCTCTTGCCCAGACCTCCCTACTCCAGACATTTGGCAAAAAAAAAAACTGCTTGTAGCCTTAATTGCCTAACTCGCACATGAAGAATTTCATAACTGCTGAACCCCCTTACCCTTGATTTTTTTTGTTGAACATTATTATTTACCTTCTGCAAGGTAAAAATTTTTACCAGCTTATAAAAAAAAAATACTCATCTTTGTCACTACTTTGTTACCTGCTTTCCTGAAAGCCCTTCTATTTTCTTTTTCTCATCACCTGTGTACATTAGGGATGGGATTTTCAATTCTTTGATTCCCCCAATTCTTGCTGGTATCAAAATCGATAATTGAGGAAAAATTGCATTTCTTTAAATTTTGATTCTCTCGGTATGTACTCTCATTTACAGATTTACTTTGATAAATACGTATATGTATACCTATCCCTACGGAAGTATCTTATTTTGACTGGACAGATAAGTTTTACGTCCTTCACAAGACAATATTTTTTTGCGAATCAGAGACCACAGCAATCTAAGTTGCAGTACGTATTTCCTAAGACACTAACTTTGAAAGAACATTTTAATTTGATTACGACAAAAATAAACCAACGGAAACATTTTATTGTAACATAATACATTTACATCGCAACAGTACTTTTCGAAATGCATTAAATAAAAAAGGCAAACTTACTGGTCAATTTTGTAAATCGTAGACACTGTACTGTTCTTAATCGTTAACCTTGATGACATCACTTCTATAGATAAATCGCTTTTGTCGGCCACTGATGCAGTAAATATATTAAAAATTATTCGCAATTGAATTCAATAACGTTAAAATTAATCTGCTGTTTTCATTAATATATGTGATAGGCCGACTTTTGTTCTCACACGTTATAAAATGGCATGGTACCCAGAGAAAAAAACATGTGTGTACAAGAACAAAATGCATGTAAATTTAAACCTTGCACACACGTGGATGAACAAATTAAATTCACATCCAAGAAAATATATTACGATAAAGACAAAAATAATCATGCTTAACTGCAGAGATTAACATTCAGATTTAGACAATACTGTACGGCACTTGCATAACCTAAACACAGGACCACTGACAGTATTTACAGGCCTCTGTGCAAGTAAATCTTTACAGGCCCATGCCATCGTAAATTTCAATTTTTTTTTCTTTTATTATTATAGTGTAAATTTAATACAACATTTGTTTTGCTGCTAATGTAGTGGGTCTCCTCTACGTCTCTCTGTTTGTTATTATCTAGATGTTGGAAGTACGTCGCCGATGTCCCTGTACACGGCAACAGAATGTGATGGGTCTGCTTCTCTACGTCTGTAGCCTATTTGTTATATATATGTTATATATATATATGTTATATATATGTTATATATATATATTTTATATATATATATTAGGAGGTTATGAGTTCCTGTTCGCGGCGGCAGAATGGGGTGGTGCTGCTTCGCTCTGCCATGTTGTATGTGTCGTCTGTAGAGTTATATATGTAGTTCCTTGGCACACTGCGACACGTGTAACGGGTTTACGTGCTTTGGGTTATTGTTGTTACTGAGAGATGTAGCTTGCAGGATAACGATACCAAAAAAAAAACACCCCTATTTGTTTTACGATTATTTATTTGCAGCTGCGATTGTGATCCAATATAAAGAGGTATACATTGTCAACAACCAAAATAACAAGATTAACCGGTGACATGACCGCAGATAGTTCGCCCAAAACAACTACTCCAGAGTGTCTGCCCAAGACAATAGATGGCTATACTATTCTATATAGTGCTATACCTTGGCATGCCTGGAGCTACTGAGTACAAAAGAGAACAGTAAAATTTTAAACAAGATGAAATTTAATCTGAGCGATTTCGCCCCCGAGGCTTGACTTCCCCGCGCCAGCGCTCCCGTACACGTCCTCCCTGTCCCGCCATGACACTTCGACTGACCAAAACATTCAGCCGGCCATCTCTCGGCGACCGGTCACGAGCTCCGATGGATCACAACTAACTTTCCTGGGCGGACACCCGGACTTACTCAGCCGAGCGGCGGAGGGATACATCAGGATCCAACTTGCCTGAAAAGCTGGTTAATAGATACTTATAACCTAAAAATTGTATGTAACAGATACTGATAAATTTACAAAGCATTCCATAATACCAGCTGAATATTCATTAGTTTATTAATTGGGGATGTGCAGCATCATCAATCTGTTGCGGATCAACACCTTCATGGAGTTTTGCGCCCCACACTACCACCCACGTCGATCGAGAAACGCCCTGCAGAGCCCCCGCATTCCAGCACGTCCATGTACGTGCCTCCAAGCGAGTGAACTCTGACCTGCCTGCCAGATAAATCCGTCTAAAGCACAGGCCAGCTCAGAGCTTATTTGAAATTTTAAAAGCTAGCACTTCTCGGTACGTGCTTCCAAGCAAGAGAACTACGACTAGCCTGCCACATAAATCCCATTCCAGGAGAAGCAAGCTAAGAGGCTACTTGAAATTTAAATAATCCAAACAAGGCAAAATATAAGAAAAGTTTACTTAGAAAAGTTGCTAGAAATTAAATTAGCTTTAAAATGAGTCCAAACACGATATAAATCCAATAAAATTGACACGTAAAATTAAATACTTTTTTCTTGCTTCAAAGATAAATTTAAAATTAAAAAGAAAATTTTACTGTAAATTTCTCTATTCGCATCCCCAATTAATATGTTGGATCCCATCGTATACATCCTTATAACAAATTAAGTTGGCCTACTTAATTTGTTATAAACAGAGAAAAAAATATTAATTAAGACAAAAAAAATGGAAATTACTGTATGATAAGAGGCCAAGTAAGTGCTACGTGCCAATGCACGTCACACTAAATAACCCAGGAAGTAACAAAATGTGACATGAGGCAAATTGTATGTGGGGAATTTTTCTAAAAGTTTTATTTTATTAACTTTCAGTTCAGTGCCCCGGGCCCCTTTTGGCCCTCCCTCACCCTCTTGGCGGCCCTGTCTACAAATACACAAACAGCTCGGTGGCACGTTCAATGTTGGGACGGAAAGTTTCACACAGTATTCGCAATCCAATAATCTATTACAGTAATTTCTTAAAAAATTTTCTGAACGTTGCAAAGTTAATTAATGAACGTGTTCACAAAGAATCTGCAATCTCTCAGAAAAATAAAAGCGCTGAATAGCTGACATGCTGATGGCAACAGCCTTGGTGGACTAGCATTGCAGTGTTGCCAGATCCAACAATTCTGGAGTTGCCACATCATCTACTTGACAGATACAAAGGAGTTAAGTAGGTATTCTCAATCAATCATCGGAGGTTAGCCAGGTTATGATTCAATGCTTCAAGCAATAAGCTCGGTTCACTTTTTGGACGCTAGTAAATTTCACTCTAATGACAAAACAACTTAAAATGAAGTTTCACTCTCCTCCCGACTAACTATTTTTATAACCATCTATATACCCTGCGCCTCATCATGTGCACCGGTATCTGTGGGTTCATTGCCTACTTTACAAAAATATGAAAACACATTTACATTTGTCTTGTTGTGACATGTGCATAGTGTAATTTTGCGTATGTTACATTTCTTATGTAACTTAAATTTCTTAATGTGCTATTGATGTGATTTTTTTTTTTATTATTAATTTGTCTTAAATATCTAAAAAAATTTTAAATAATTTACCCCGTATGTATAGAATGCCCAATGTTACAAAAATATATCTATTTCAAACAGTTCTGTTTACTATCCATCTACGTTTCCTAATTTTCACTAGGCTATCATGCTGCCACTACTACCAATAATACTGACCTAAAAGTTAAGTGTGTTAGCCAAATTTTTTGTGTATTGTGTGCGAACAATTACGAGTATCAAGTACGGAAATGAAACTCAAAATAATTTAAATAGTCTTGTATTTAATAAACTGCAGTAATTAAAATTTTTATAACTACTTAGAATCGATGCATTGAGAAAAACATGGCTGGATCTAGAATCAAGAAAAATGGAATTGTCCTATCTAGTCTAAATACATACTACAGATAAAAGGAGACCTCACCTCCAGTCCCACAAAATACACAATATTATGACAACATTCCAGAAACACTATTAGCTCCATGAAAATAAGTACACAAAATAACATCCAAACAGCAAATTTTTTTATTATCCAAAACTGGAACTAGTAAACATTAACATTAATCTCACAAAAAATACAAAATGTGTAAATATAATGCAGACAATCCATACACATGAACGTACACCGTTAATGTGCATATATTATACGTAATATGATTGAGATTCACCCAAAACTAAAATACTAATCTCCATGTGCAGAAAATTTACAAAAAATTTTCTGATTCTGAACTTATAATTTCTTTTCTAATTTGTTCAAGAAGGTAAACATTCAAGTACATATTATTAAAAGGGGAACAAAATTCAAAAGATAAACTTTTGTTGGTTCAAACATTTTTTTCACTCTCTGCTCTACATATAACATTCATACTATAAAAGTCTTAATAAATAACTATGCATAGTCAAAATTAATATAGAAACTAGTGGTGAGTTGGTTCCATTATAAATATTTTGATCCAACAGATTTCTACTAGAATAAAGTAATTGATACCTTTAGATTCTCAATGGTTAATTCTTCATATAATTTTATTGTGTACTAAGAAAGAAAAATACAGTACTATATGGTAATTTTATATACAAATACATAAATCCAGCTGAATCAATATTTCCGTTAGGAAATATTTGCCCTTTCTATTCAAGTTTATGCTGTATGTAGTAAGGATCAAGTCCTGAATAAACATGATTTAGCTAATTTTTCATAAATAATTTAATGAAAAATCGACAATCTAGGACTGTGCAAAATCAAGGTAACGACAAGCTTTCAAACACATTTTCGATGTCAAAATCCTACAATGCACATTGTGTGAACATACACAATCCCATTTAGTCTACATACATTTCTAGGTACATTCTACATCGGTCATTCCACCCTAGCTTGCTCAACTGTCACTTCCATAACACAAATACATTTGTGTATAAAAAAATGTTGAAATGTATGTGTGTATAGTAAACAAACTTTAGCTGTGAATGGAATTGAAACATTAAGTTATCCTAGGTCCATGGGAATATACAGTTGCAGAAAAACTCCGGTGGTTTAACTATTATAAGATCGGAGATGTTATTAAAAAAACAGCATTCCTCTTTCGGAAAGGATACTTTCACTTTAGTACAGCGAGGAGATGGAAAATTACCTCTCCAGACAATCACCCTTTTGTAAACTTGATTTCAGGAAATTGCCTCCAATTTTACATTCCATTCATGGACATTAATCACCATTGAGCTTCCTTTCAATAGTAAATTGCATTGTATCTAATTCAGCTAACTTTAGTTGAGCATTAAGAATCTAAAGAATATTTCGAGACAGAAAAATTAAAACCTGAAAAATTGTGGAACCTCCCACCACTAATTTAACTATATAAAAACATCTTTCCAAAAAAAAAAATGCCTATAAAGGGCACAAAGTTATACAATAACATTTTCGTTGCACTATGTAGAAATATTTTAGATTCAACAAAAGCTATTCTTACCAACATTTTCATAAAAATATGTGAAATGCTTTAAGTACCAAAAAATCTTTGTAGGAACATTTCAGATAAGCTATCATTATAAATGTGCAAATTCCATAACTTCATTCGTGATGAAATTTTTAGATTTTTTTTTCCAGAATACTGCACGTCAGGGTAACTGCAATGAGCAGGATACTACCATCTGCAGTGTTACCAATTGGTAGCTGTAGCCTAGAATAAGGCAGAAGATTTGAAATATCTATCCAAAATATAGCCTTCAAAAGAAATAACAGTAAAATTACTATTACACATTAACACTCAACCAGATTCTATCTTACCTCAAACGCTTTCCTGAAAGAGTATTAAAATACTTGGGACCAGTACTGTGGAATGTAATCCCAGTAAACATTGCACTACACTGTGAACACCCACATTGCTTTACAACAGACTAACAATGTTTTAACAAGACACCTATGGTTGGTGTACTACATGAAGCAAACATCCAATAAGAGGCCAGTACAGATGGCAAAACTGTACCAGTTGGGCGCAGCACCAAGGCACCTAACAGCTACGTGCAGCTCTCAGAACTGTGCACAGTTTAGTTGACGAGGGCCAGCATCAGTCTCTTGTAGTCACCAGAGCAATCCTGCTGCAAACACACACACAGAACTATAGATAAACTAGTCTACTTGGACTTCAAGAAAATGAGACCACCAGGTTTGGTATGGGTCCTTAGAATCTTACAAATACAGTACCAATACGTGAGCTCGCATATGATCACCAACCCGAACCGATAAGAATGTTGAATTTTGCTCTACTACTGTCTGCTTTTAAATGTATATCTTATGTCATTTATTAATTTGATTGAATATTGTAAATATGGCTTGTCCCATATCTTTGTGCAAAAATTTACACAAAAAAAGATCCAAGGATGCAATAAACTAAATCAAATTTCGTTTCTAGGATCAGTGTTTTTCCAGGAAGTGTTGCTCTAACATCATGGAGCTGCTAAACATGCTTCTCAGAGGAGGAATAAAAAAATCATGTGAACTTGTCCAGCTTAGCCTGATACAATAGTTGTAGTTATTTAGTATTTTAATAACAGCAAAGCAATTATTTGTACTGAAAGAAATCACTTTTAAAATGCTCTCTCTAGCTTTAGAGTTGACAGACGTTCAAAGCTTGGAAGTTGTGTATACTGTATTTATGATACAAATTTTCGCCTTCCTTAGCCTCAAAATTTCCTATGCACATTCACACTTTTTTTTTTCTAATGACTAGACACTAAAGGTTTCACCATGCCTGTGACATGTATTTGTTTACTGTAGTTATACATTTCTATCTAGCTACTGTAGTTTGTAAGCACATCTGTCTTGGAGCCATGTCACAAGCAAGGATAAGAATTTACATGTTAAATTATGCTCAACAGGGCTCTTATCTAAGATATTGCTTTTGGACAAAAACCAGTTTCTGCATTAAGATGAGAATTATGATACAGGAATAAAAACATGACAAAATTTGTAAGTATGTGTTTTTGAGAATGTAAACTCATTTATTCATAGTTTTTATGCTATTAAAAAAAAACAGCACAAAGATTCTATTGCAGTTTGGGCCGAACCAAAATTAATGAAGAAGTTTATTTTCCATGTTTGACATACCCATAGTGGAGACAAATGTTTCTACACGTGGCTAATAGGTAGCGCTATTATCGTGCTCACTTGTGAAATGCATGTTTTACGACTCGCAGTAACGCATTGTTTAAGCAAATTATGCGCCAAGTTAATTTTTTTAAAGTACGTATGGTGTTAACCCAATAAAGAAAAAAATATTTCACTATTATTTATAGGGCTTGTGTAAAAAAGTAAACACATTCAGCGTGAGATATAAGACTTCGTGAAACAGCCTAGAAGGAGGCTGTACTATACATAGTTAAATGAGCATACGTGCATGCATTGGAACTTTGCGGCTATAGTATGAACTCAATATAAATCCTAACACGTCGTAGTTGGAGACAGGCCGGCCGGCTTGGCACAGGCGCCACCGCTGCCATGCGGTTTTCAAACTGTCGCTGCTGCATTTTTTCACTATTAATGTTTCATTTTTAATATTGTGACTTAAATAACTGCAACTATACAATTCATATTTTAATTTCCGTGAATTAGACAATATATTTTATTCATTGCCAATGTAATTCCTTACACTTTTTATTGTCACAGAATTTAATTTTTTTAGGGTTCCTGAGATTGTATTCGTAGAATTGCTACCTTCGTTAAATCCAGGGTTCATAAAATCGGGAGTCTAGTGTATTTAGAAATCTTCAAAAAAATTACAAAAAATTTACTGAACAACTGACTGACTTTGATAAAATGGAATATTAATTGTAATGTAAGTCTACATGGTGGCCACACAAATCTGATTTTTAAATTCATGAATAATTTTAGGATTTCAAGGACACAAAACCAATTTTCAAGAAACGAACAACTGTACTTCCTATACGGACATGGTCAATAATAGTTATAGTCCTAGGTAGGCCTATACCTTAAATACATGAAAAATCTTTTGTTAATACAGTATCATTGCCAAATATATCACACAAAAAAACACTGTATTTAGACACTAAGTTACTTCTGTGTAAAATTATTTCTTTTCCAATTACAAAAAATGTATTACTGAAGTGAGGACTGGAATTTGCAACAATCATGGTTCAATAATGGTAATACTGCAAATGTAGTCAGACATGTTGCTTTAACCACACAATGTTTCAAAATATGGTCCTGATGTTGCAGAAGACGAGAATCACATAATTTTTTATTGTATTAGGGCTTACTTGATGTCATGTCTACTGCATTTACTTTTTGCAAATTGGTTCTCATATGAGAAATTAATACAGATCTACACATGCTTACAGTAAAATAGTTTTACTGCAGAGCTTACATTTTACCAATGAACACACACACACATTCTCTCTTTTTTTTCTCCTTTTTCAAAGTGAAACTCTGGGTACTGCAACCATGACAGTTAGAACATGGTTACCCACACCAAATACTTTGTGTTTGAAATCCAAGACACTGAAATATTTGTGAATACAAAGTATCTCTAGGTTATTATTAGCACGTTGTAAACGATTACGTTTCAAGTTCTTATCAAAATAAAAAAATATGAATCTTTATGCTTTAACAGAAGTACATCTTGACTTGTATCAAACACACAAGTACAGTATTCAACTTTCAAACAAATGGAAAAAAAAACTCAAGGACAAGTATGGAAATTCAAGCATCTTTCCAGGATTTTTAAGGATATGTCACAATCAAGGACAATTCAAGCTTTTCAAGAATTCAAGAACGTGTGGTCACCACGGTCTACTAAAAATTCTACCACTGGCCGCAGTATGTACTTATTTATTTGTAGATAAGCTTAAACCATCCGCCGAGATACAAAAAAAAAAGTTAAAATCCATTGGCTGAGAAGCATGTGCAGCCAAGCAAGCGACAGTGTTGCTTAACAAGAGAGCTACTAGATCTTCACACTAGCAGCTGGCATCTTAAGTACTAAGTCACCACAGCATGATGGTGGACAGCACAGGAACTAATTCACAGATAGTTTATACAGACTTTTTACAGCAAATTTACTACCGTAAACTTAAATAATTTGTTTCGCTAATGCTTAAAAAACCCTAGTGCAAAGCAATTTTAATGAGCAGACCAACCAGTTTGTTGAACGAATGTGGTTGCCTACAAGCTACAATGGCAGCCACCGCATGTATTTAATTATTTTATTGTTGTCTCGCAAACTTTTAATTCATTATTGATTGAGCCAACAGACTTTTTTTATAATTACTGTACCTTATATTCCGACGAAACATTCCCGAGGATTATTTAACTTTTTAGGCATGGTGGGGGGGGGAGGGGGTTGAAAATGTGAAGTCTGATTTAACGAAACATCGATTTAGAGTAAACATTTTCAGCTCCTGTGGCATTTCGTTAAATCAAGGTTCTACTATATTAGCTAATTTCAGAATTTTTCGTAGTTCAACCTGGGGTTGAAAGACCTTAAGTGCATTTTTTTAATAATTATCAAAATCTGTCAAACCATTTAGGATACAGAATTGCTTTTTTTTCACTTCAAAATTATGCTTGAGTGAATACCCAAAAAGTAGTAGAGATTTTGGAATTTACCTTCCTATGAGTAAAATGGGGGAAATGTGCTTTTTATGAATTGTCAATACTTATTCCATGATTTACATATGAAATCGATATGTATACTAGGGATGGGAAAATCGATTCTTTGATACCTCGATACCCATCGATTCTATTAAATTAATTGATAATCGAAAAGAAAATCCGATTATTTGCATTTTCGATTATTAACCTAATTTTTGCACTGCAATTTATCTACAATCATACAAAAATTGTGGTACGGGAAAAAAAATTGCCAAACCAGAAAATGTTTTCTGAAATAATTCTTGTACGAATTTTGAACATTCGGAAGTTATAGTCATTATTTTTCCCATTACTGCTCATAAATCAGCTATACATGTCTGTTTACTAACAAACATTTACCTTTAATTTTAACTACACATTGTTGTGATTTACATGCAGCAATCATTTCATATTTCACCGTAATTATTGATAATAAAAAGAATACAAAAATTGTCGCATCCACGCCGCAACGAAAACATTTAGGTCTACGCCTAAGACTCGTACCGATAAAATAAAACTGTGTAACATACTAACGTACTATTATACATTTCAATATCCATATAAATGCCCAGACTGTTAATATTTACACTAATTATTACCGGCTTTTATTTTATATTACGCATGTTAAGGTTATATTTTGCTTAGCGTAGCGACGTGACCACGTCACGAGATACCAAAGATGTAGTACATAGATGCTGCCGTGCTCAAGGTCATCCTGTACAGCACTATACGTCTGTGCTGCGACCTAGCGAGTAGTAGCTAGCTGTGAAGCTACGAGCAAAGAGACTACAAAACCGGACACAATTTAATTAACATAGGGTCCATGACACCGGAAGGCGCGTTCAGTAGTTGATAGCGTGCACGAGGCTGTCTGATCGACTATTGTAAGGAATGCAGCATCTGCAAAACGTAAACACGTAGTACTAAGTTATATTGATTGCAGCGATTTCACTTCGAAATATTACGAACATGTCAAGTGAAGTCTGGGAGCATTTTTTTATTGATACGAACAACAAAAATTATGCAATTTGCCAAATTTGTAGTACGAAAATTTCGCGAGGTGGCGCTTCAAAAACAACAACAAACATGAAAAAAACATCTTGGGAAACATACTGAGTTTATTGAAGATGCCAAGACGAGAAAACTTGATTCTGCAAACAGGGACTTGAGACTTACCAGCTCATGCAGAGAAATCAACTTCCTTGCCCAGCAGCAGTGGTTCTTTGCTACAAGTTAGTCATCAACCTTATTCACCTCCTAGCACAAGCAGCAGCACTACCTTGTCAACACCTCAGTCATCTGCTTCAAAAATACCTGACCCTGATGATCCCAGCTCACCTAATACCACAGACTTTCTAAGCAGTTTCAAACAGTGCCAAATGTCGAAACCAATAGCCAAGAAATCCCTTGTCCAGCCAACTCTCAAAGCATTCATAACACAAACCTCACCTTTCGAACCTGGTGACTCAAAAGCTAAGTCGATAACCAAACATATTGGAAGAATGACGTACCTAGATAAGCAGCCTTTTAGTATTGTCGAGGACAGAGGATTCACTGAATTTGTGAAATTCATGAAGCCTAGGTATGCGATGCCAAGTAGGAAACATTTTTCGAAAAAAGTGATAGAGATGTACAATGAGTGCAAAGAAAGTGTCAAACTACAGCTGACAGATGTCTAGTATGCGAGCCTCACAACAGACATGTGGATTTCGACTAATAACAACGATTATATGAGCCTGACAGTGCACTTTGTAGACAACAATTTTGGTCTGCAACACCTTTCTATTGGGGTAACCCCATTTGTTCAATTCTCACACACAGGGTTGAACTGATCTTTGAAAGAACTATGCAATGGGAGTTCATGACTGGATTTGTTTGTATGGACATACTCCATTGCGAAATAAATTACTGTCACAAGAAAACCAAAAATAAAAATAAGACAAGAAAACATAAAGAGCAGAGTATGCTTTAGTCATCAGGATACATGTTGTGTATGTATCCTGATGACTAAAGCATACTCTGCTTTTTATGTTTTCTTGTCTTATTTTTATTTTTGGTTTTCTTGAGACAGTCATTTATTTCGCAATGGAGTATGTCCATACAAACAAATCCAGACAGGGTTGAACATTTGCACTTTTATCACAGAAACTCTTCAAGAGTGGAATCTGAGTGAAAAGGTTGTTTGCATTGTGAGGGACAATAGTAGGAACATTGTAAGTGCCCTAGCAACATCACAGTTTCAACATCTCTCTAGCTTAGTGCATACGTTTCAGCTTGTTGTTAAAGACGGGTTACTTAACAACAAGAATGTAACTAGTTTGACAGCAAAATGTTGTCACATTGTTGGTCATTTTAAACATCCAAGTAAAGCATGCAAGGAACTGAAAAATGCTCAGTCTGTTCTAAATGTAAAACAGCATAAAGTCATCCAGGACGAACCCACCCGATGGAATTCTACATTACACATATTACAACACCTACTTAAGCAGAAGCAAGCAGTCATCCTAGCTGCAACTAAGCTCAATGTGCCTGCAGAACTTTCGAGTGCAGAATGGAATTTACTCACCCATGTGTCTGACCTACTGAGCATTTTCAACCATGCAACACTTTCTGTTAGTTCTGAAACTTTGACTGCATCAGAAGTAATACAGATTGTCAACAACACACGCAGAGAACTACAAAAGCCAACACCAAATGGCTCAGGAATTCTGGGTATGAAAAATGATCTCATTTTTCATTAAACTTAAGGTATGAAGAAGTGGAGCATGAAATTTTGTTTGCAGCTGCAACACTTCTAGATCCTCGACTGAAAAGTCATGTGTTTGTTAAAGAAAAGTATGTTGAGATGGCAAAAACTTACTTGATAGAAGAAGCAACAAAAATCAACTGCTCAGAGCCTGAGTTTTCCAATGTCCAAACAAAGACAACAGCAGAACCAGCAGCGAGTCATGGAATGTGGGCATATTACAGCAACATCATGAACGATGCCATGTGTGAACCGAAGGAAACTTCTGTGAAGGATGAAATTAATACTTACCTTCAAGAACCAATTCTTCCTCCCACTGCAGACATTTTCCAGTACTGGAAGGAAAATTACAAATTCCCCAATGTAAAAGAACTGGCAAAAAAGTACCTTAGGATACCACCATCCACAGTATATTCTGTAAGACTGTTCAGTACTGCTCGCTTGATAGTTGACCAAAAGCGTAATCGTTTAGTCCCCGAAACTTTGCGAAGGCTGGTTTTTCTAAACAAAAACTTGTAAATTGTATTATCTGTTCACAGTAATGACGTTTGTCGAGTTTTGAGTTCGCCCAATGTATTTTTTTAAATACACTACGTACATTAATTCACATCCCTCGGATTAATTTTTGTGGGATTTAAAACTGGTGATGAATCATTGTTAAAAAGCAGTTAAGTACAATATCTTTCTTTTATGTGTACGTACATTAATTACAGGTTTCTAAAATTTGTGTAAATATTGTTTCCCCCCCCCCCCTTCTCAAAGCTTGTAAGTATTTGCTAAATGTGTGTGGAATTAAATAAACCTCTTTAGTTCGGAATTGAAGTGAGATTTTCTGCATGTTAAAAAAAGACCTAATTAGTGGTTCAGTAAGAATCGAGAATCGGAAAGGAATAGAGAATCAATAGGGAATCGAGAATCGGAAAGGAATAGAGAATCGGAAAGGAATAGAGAATCGGAAAGGAATAGAGAATCAATAGGGAATCGAGAATCAATAGGGAATTGAGAATCAATAGGGAATCGAGAATCAATAGGGAATCGAGAATCAATAGGGAATCGAGAATCAATAGGGAATCGAGAATCAATAGGGAATCGAGAATCAATAGGGAATCGAGAATCAATAGGGAATCGAGAATCAATAGGGAATCGAGAATCTGGTATCGAGAATATATATATTGGAATTGTCCCATCCCTAATGTATACTTTGCCACCTAATGAAACTGAAACGCCATAACCGTGCTTCCACAGAAGAAACTGTGTCCTAATTGTTTAGTCTCTCCATCAACAGTACCTTCCTGTGAACACTTACTCTGTATATTATGTTTAAAATGTGATCAGTAACATCGTCTTTTCCCTTCATATACATACGGAAATAATTTTTTTTTTTTTGTGTTTTTGTAGTTTCAGAGATGACAATGTGGATTTCATGGGAAAAATGGTAAATTCTGATTTGCATAGGGATTGGAAAGGACTGACTACTAAAGAACCCAGATTTTACATTTCTGTGAATTACTTTTTCCTCTTAAATACACAAATTTGAGATTTTTTCCAATGTTAATAACTTCCTGAATTACATTCCCACCAAGAACCTGCAATTGATCCTTCAGTCCCCTTACTTACACTTATTTTTCCTTTTACAACTCCATTTTCTCAATGTCCAGTAACATATTGGGAACTTAACACTACAAAGGCAAAAAATAATGTTTTTAAATAGTGGTTTGATATATGTACGTACTGATTGATTACTTATGACTTTTTGAACCTTTATATTATATCTTTGTATAAGAAAATTATTAATTACCTTATATTAATATTGGTAGTGGTAACAAATGTATGTTCAGTTTTTGTTTTCCCTCCATTTAAATGGCTCTCATTTACACCATTTTTTATTTGTCTCTATGAAAACTGCCAGTTTACTTTAAAGTTTTAATTATTTCAGACAGTTTCCAAATGTAACCATATTTGCAGTACAGATTTTAGTATCTGACCTTCTAGCATTTCAAAGTAAAATATTTAAAAAAGTGATCCACAACTTACGTCCAAGTCATCTCTCAGGCTCCTTCCGTACAGCCTCTCATATTCCTCCTTGATGTCACCCAGGTCTATCTCTGAACGGGTGATGATGATACGGATGAGTGTGCGGTCGCTGGTTCCCAGGCCAGCCATGGCATTATGAAGGCGCTTGGCAAAGTATGCAGTTTTATCCTTCACAGAACGCACTGCAAAAAAAGGAACACAATGTACAAGTGAGTTTTTACAGTCAAACATTTACAACTGAACTACTCTACATAATCTGCACCATACTGGTCTACAATTTATACACTACTACACACAATTTTCATGACCAATCAGTTGCCTACATTCAATATCATTTTATAATTTTATGAAGTAATTAAAATTATAAAAATTGTGTAAAACATATTTTAGCCCAGCTAATTGCATTACAATCAACAGAGGATTGCTGTCAAACTAAAGAATCCTCTTAATTTAAAGTATTTATTCTCAATGCTGCGAGGTAGCCACAATATTTTTAGCCTAACATCTTACAGCTGCATGGATTTTAATTTCAGGTGGCCTAGATGGACTGCCCATTTATCACATATAGCGCTATTCTCAGGGTTCTACAGTCGTTTCGAGAGCACCTCATTCTATGAATGAAATCACTTACTTTGCAAGACTGAATTTAAAGACACTGAATAAAAAGTGAAGAATTTTTACAATAGCTGGCAGCTGTTTCACTGAACAGTGTGGAGTGAAGTTTAAGGCCACATCGCTAATGGCAACAGCAGCTAGGTTGTGGTGTGGCATAACTGAAGTTATCAAAAATAACAAAACAAAGGTAGAAATATACAGGACAGCCAAAGAAATAAAACAGTTTATATAAACCATCATTGCATTGCTCTTAAGTTATATCCCCAATCTTCCACGTCCCCATCCTGAACAAAAGTCACCAAACAGCCACTTCCCATGTTAATATGACCTACTCAGTCCACAAATTCAACGCATAAAATAACTGCCACATGCTACAAGACACTCCCGTCTTACCTCACGCAGTGTATGCCAGCAGTTTCCACATAAATTGAATTTAAAAACCTAATACATATTAATGATTTAAAACAAACTATACTGTAATGTTAAACATCTACAAAACAAATTAAATTAATATATGACATCAGAACTTCTTACATACAGTAAAAGGATTAAACATCTTTTACGTCAAAATTACAATATGTAAATTTCAAAAGTTCAAAGATGCCTGCTGTTGATGAACCACATTATTTACATCATATTCTCTTTCTGTCTTTCCTACTTATTTTCCTTGCAGCCAGCAAGCTTTCACTTTACAACTCGGCAGTCTATTTTAAGCATGTCATGAAAAAAAAACTTCTGACACCTGCAGTCACATTTGCCTTCGCTAAACAAATACATAAAACTATTAACTTAAATGACTTTCCCTGTGTAAAAAAATAATCATATAAAACTTATTTAAACAAGAACATTTAATTATATCTTGCTAGGTTTCCTACAGGGTCACAAACTGTACATTCGTAACCAAAAGGAAAAAAACTAATAAAGGAAAAAACTACTTCAGGAAAAAAAAATCACATACAGGCCATCAGCAACATAAAACAAAAACTATAAAAAAAAGTAAGATATGTACAAGCAAAATTCGAGAAATTCTTTAGTATGTATACTGTGAGTACGCAGTATTATTTTCAAACGCCAAAATAAAATGTGATCTCAAACTAGAGTATGAAAAAAATTATACACAAATTTATTAGTTTTTTCACAAATATTTTGCCATGAAATTACTTTAATTTGACCCCCAACGTGAAAAATGAAATACTGTGTATTGGTGGCAGACAGTGAAGAAATAATAAGTATTATACAAATGGAAGAAAGCTAAGCAAAATGCAATATGAAGCATTTACATATACGTTAGTATTTAATAATATTTTTGTCTGTATTAAACAATAACATACAGCACTAAAAAAACTTTTCTCAGTCGCAGCTTCAATGGTCTACCGGTTAACGACGTTAACTTCTAAACCGAGAACTAAGAGTTCAAAACATCGAACAAACAGTTAACATACAGCAGTTAACACAAATCTAAAATGCAACTTCTGTGAGATAAAAAAAAAAATTAGAAATGTTGCCACATTATTATAAAAGTGCACACAGAGTCAACTAAGCAAAACACGCAACATATGTGACAAGCCCACTACAATCAATGTCCTCCCTCCCGTTTCGCAACAAAAGATCAATAATTTCCATGAGATATGTGAATAAATTTGCAATAAAAACTTTATTAAAATAAGTCCCTGAAACTACTAGGTTAAAATAGCACATAAAACTAATGGCAGGTGTGAAGCGACCAGCCTGCGCTTGGGGTACACTTTTTCAATAAGTCAGTTGTATTTCTAGAGTTTCTGCTCAGTCTCTGTTAATGTTTATTTGTTTGCATTATTAATGCTAACCAGTGTTACTGACACTTCAGAACCAAGAGCTGGTCAGCCTAGTATCAGTTAGGTGGAGGGCAGGGATGATGCATTTATTAATGTCAAAAGCCCCGGTGTGTTGCCTAGCCACCCTACTTTAAGATATTGCCTGTAAATGATTAAAATCCTAGTGTTTCTACAATTTTTGTAAGTCAAAAGTAATTGTTTCAATATGAGGGTTCCATGTTTGTTGTTGTAAGCCTAATAATTTTCTAAATAAGTCATTAAGTTAAATAATATAAAGGTTATAATTTTGCTAAACAAGAAATCACATAGAAAACCCACGCTGAATGTAAAACCGCTGTTGGGCCTGGTAAAACAGTACAGTAACAGAAAACCGCATCTGGATGCAATTGCTAGTGATAAGATATCTCATTGGAGTATTTTAATGTTAAATAATGTGTTCTCAAGTTTTGAATAAGTTAAAATTGTTCTAAGTTCTCAATGTTCTGATGACACGTAACTTTAAAGTAAATATGTCTTGTGTGGACTTTTCTGAAACGGCATAAAATTTCAAACAACTTTGGACTCTTGGACATTTTACGAGAAATTTATCCTTTAAAAGTTATTGCAGTTGGCAAGTTTTGGTATTAATTTTGAAAATATGTAGATGAGTTCAGCCAGCCCGGCCATGATGCCGCGGGGGCGATACTGATAGGAGTTCACAGAGGGTACTGCATGGTGTATGGCCGGCAATGTCCGATACCAAGATTTTATTTAATATCATTTTAATTGTAATAATTATTTACTAAAATATTGAAATATGTCTTTAAAGTCAGCAGAATTTTGCAGATTTTTCGGTGATTTTGGTTTGTTTAGTTTGTATCCTGACCGGTTATTTAATCTTGCTAGAAGGTTATAGAACATTTTAACCGGAAGATAGGCCACCATGATATCTGGGGACGCCATTGTGGTTGCCGTTGCTGGTCAACTTTGTTCTCGACTGCCGAAGAAGCCGGACGTGTGCCGTGTTGTGCGAGGTTCGCACATGGTAAGCCAAGGGGCGCAAACGGTAGCCATGGGGCCGCGATGGAAGGTGGTGAGAAGACTTGTTAGAACTCTTCATTACTAACCAGCTTTGGTTATTTGACTGAATTTACAGCCGTATCAACTGCGTGGCCGGGCCACTATTGGTTCATGATCTGAGTTTAGCACGTGCTACTTTTATTTTAGTTGGGTTTCCTTTTTAGTTCAGTTCTCTTCAATTTTAATTATATGTTGTACAAGAAGTTTGTACATGCAGATGTAAGCACGGTTGCGTGATTTTGTGGCAAAAGTAATAAATATGGGGTGTTGATCTAACGACGTGTTTCACTACCGTTATGCATGCGTCCATCCTTCGATACCACGAATCCTGAGGTAAGAGCAGCTCTCCGCTGAGACTGGAGCATATATGAGAACTGAGCAGATTATTTTTGTGTTGTGGAACATTGTGATATAACTGGTCACTTCTGTCAGCGCTGGGAGAAGAAGAGGCAGCGCGTGCCACCACACAGGTAATGCTGTTTAGCAGGGTCCTAGAGCTCCCGTAAACAAGTTTACAGGGTGGTTGAACTGCCCAAAAAGTTTTACTGTACATGATTGTTATTCCAAATAGTTTTCAACAACGTAAGACTCCACTTTAGAGAGACAAACATTTCTCCAACATATTACATTTATAAATTACCGTACTGGTCAGAAAATAGGCCAACCCCCTCTACAGCACACTCAAATCCAGAAAAAAATTTTCATTGACTAAAAATGATTGTCAACAGCATATTATCACAGTAACACTTCCATTAATAGGGCCTATTAATTGAACTTAGAAAAGGGGCTATTCTTACTTACCAAAATAGGAGTCCATATTTACAGAAGTGCCCTATATCATTAAAAAATATAAAATTACACTATAAACACAATACACATGACTGAAAAATGGACATTCAATGAGATTATGACTGTTTTTATTCACTGTCGGTTGCCTGATCAGTTTCATGGCTTACATCACTGTCACTGCTGTCATCAGATTCCCTACCATCATCTTCCCACAAAACGTCATCTTCCAAGCCATCCATGGTGTTGGAAAGGCAGCACTTTTTAAAACCATGAACAATTGACTCTGGAGAATCCTGTCCCAGGCTGCCATAATCCACATACACAGCTGACTCACAGATGGCTTCTTTGAGGCTTATTCATAGTCGTTTTTGACCCGGACTAGTGCGGGATTATCGTCGGACTAATTTTTTGTCTTATTCATAGACGCGGACTATATCTAGTCCGACGTTACTTGGCGTTTATGAATAAGGTAACACTTGGTCCGGACTATAGGACCAACCCTGGACTAACTGGCACAAGATGATCTCAGGATCATCTCGGAACT
>PNEQ01037231.1:0-47328 GCA_003012365.1 Medauroidea extradentata
CTCTAGTAGCAAGTCACTGAACTAGTGTGCAGTCTTCTCGCCAACAACTCTATGAGACACACTTTCGTGACCTTACGATTTTTATAACGTAGCATTTAAGTTAAATGTACGTTGTATGTGCCTATACCATTTGAAAGAGTCTGCGCAAAGATTTTCATACCGAAAAAAATACTACAAACAGCAATCTTTGCCATTTCAAAAGGCTATAAAACATTTTTTAATAAATAGTGGTGAACTAAAATGGGTTTACACATGTGCAGTGTACTTGAAATGTTGTTCGTGAGCAGACATCACTCATGAGCTTTGAGAAATTTGAGATTAATCATTGAAACGACCTGGACAGACGGTCACCTTAACAATACATAAATAACAAGTGCCTTCAGAACTATCACAATTCATTGCACATATGTGAAATGGACAATAGGGACTAGTGTTGCATGGTTGATGTCTTCTTTATATGAGGGAATGCACTCTCTGATGACTTTAAATACCTACTTTAAACTTATTTTTCCAATGTACTCGTCTCCCTTTCACACAACACATTTTGACAACTCTGAACTTCTGTACTGTATGACGTTTAACTGTTTGGTTACAGTATCAGTCCAAATTACAATAGCCTACTAATAGTTAGGAGCGTCCCGTGTTAATTTTTCTGCAAAAAGAAAGTCATTATCAAATTACTACATCACGTTTCATGTCTTAAATGCTGCCAAATTTACTGAAGTTATGTGAACTAAAAATGCTCTCGTAATACATTTTACACGTCTAGTTTGTATTGTAGCACATCGATGACAGTTACCTTGTGTAGTTCGTAACGATGCATTGACAGAGGGATACTCAAATAGCAATAACTTATTAATTGACCAAAGCATATAGGGACGAATTTATTACAGCTTCTTTACAATTCATAAATTATAAACTTATCTTTTTTAAACAAATGAAGATTCTATACCAGACATTCCGTCGTCCTCTTCATCATGGACTCTTCAACACCCTTTGGTCACACGACGTTTGTAAAGGTTCTCGCTTCTTCCCCTTGATACCAGGTCTTCATCGGCCCGCCGCTGAGGGAAGTCGACGTCACACCTCACAGCAGCAAGTTTCTACCGACGAAGTAACCACCAATTCTACTTTTTGCCAATATCCTAGGTGGAGGTGATGATATCAGAATTTTCCCACATGTTATGTATCCCGGCATGAGAATGTTTATAGTAGCCTACACAAATATTTTTACGATTGCGTGCCATTAATTTATCAACCTGCAAAATATCTGCAATTGGTAACTTCCTTTATGAAATATGTTTAAGTACCATTGGGTGAATTAGTGAAGAGATTATGGTCAGCACGACCAACCCCGCCTTAAATCGAACCTGGATCGCCTTAGTGGGAGGAGAGTGATGTGCCAGATCGTCTACTACGGCCGGCCTCCATGCCATAGGAAATTTTTTGTAATTTATTACACATATATGCCTTAATATGACGATTTTTACGCGTTCGTACACCATTAATCTGCTAAAGAAGAAACTATGGTAAGTTGTGTGCGTGCCCGCAAATAAATTTTTACAATAAAGAAATTATTAAATAATTAAAAAATTAAATTAGAAATATTACATTAAATAAAAAATTTACTAAAAACTATATATTATATTTAATAAATGAACACACATTAACTCCTTCCTGCCTCGAAAAACAATTGGTAATATTACTGTATTAACAAAATAATTGTTTCAGAAATGTGAGCCTCAGTCCACAATCCCTAACAGAATTGATTGTTGGATTTGGCTTTCTGACAGAAAAAACTTATGAGAAAATATTGAATTAAATATTTCAGACTGTTATTAATTTGATCTCCTTTGCACTAGTAAAACTACTTTTGCTGTGAAAAATT
Source organism: Medauroidea extradentata (assembly GCA_003012365.1). Lineage (NCBI taxonomy): Eukaryota > Metazoa > Arthropoda > Insecta > Phasmatodea > Phasmatidae > Medauroidea > Medauroidea extradentata. The sequence goes on from PNEQ01037231.1 coordinate 1,889, forward strand.
GTACAGCATTCATATGTTTACTTATTTTTATGTTCCTACAAGAAAAGGTTTATTTATTTTTTTATTTTAACACAACGATCACATTGTGTAATAAACAAAACAACTGTAATTTACCTAACTGCTTTATACATATTAGATGTATTAAAAAATTATCAGTTTTTGTGTGTCAAGCTTGCAGATTTTCAAAATCTTTAAAGGAATTTTAGCCCAAAATCTTCCGAACAATACATGCGAGCGGCAAACAATTGCGCAATATAACGTCAAAATTATTCCCGAAAACAAATTGAAAACATGAAATATTAATTTCTTTGTCTCATAGAGGTTGTAAAACAAAACGTCTACATAAAGCTGTTGAATAAAGCTCTCGTATAATTTATTTTCCTCTCATCGTGCGAACAATATCTCAAATTTCTCTACTGGTTACGATAAGCATCACTGATTGACTAGAAACACATTTTATGCCTTTTCACTTCTTTAGGAGTCGAATTTCGAAAAATGATAGTTTCACATTTTAAATATTTGTACGAGTATCCACGAGAAGTGAAAATCACAATGATAACCCGTTCAGTCTAAGCAAAATTTACAATATCACACTATCACCCCTGTAGGGTACTGAGAGTTCGAATTTTTAAAAATTCTTAAAACCTTTTTGCGGCCATTTACTTATCATCATCCTGAAATAAAAATAAGCTTAATATCTGGAAGGATTCGCTAGTCTATCTAGCAATGCTATAGAGTTCATCCCTTTATGACTGAAAGCGCCACTAGTAATGAAGTGTTATTTTAACAATGCAATATAGCGTCATACTACCAGAACTCCTAGGGCTCTGACATGAATTTGCTACTCGTAGTTCATATTTACGCAATGTTAAAATAACACCAGTGTGCTAATGGCACGTAAAACCTTATTTTTTCTACGTAATGGCACCAATCAGTCATATGCGGGTAAATTTTCAACTCCAAGTGTCCAGACCTGTTCCTCTATGGCCGTGATCTTGGACATAGAGTTGATCTTGGATATGTGTATGTTGGTCATAGTTTCGAGAAACCATGTTTTACCTAGTGAATGTAGTATGTAAGCTATTAAATACAAGCTAAATTTATAAATCAAAGGATATTAGTTTCCCCTTTTGGACATTTTAAATGGTCCAGAAAAATTATAATGGAAATCCATCTGAGCCGAATTTGGAACGCCGCACAAAATTGGATGACCAGGTAACGAAGGTAAGACTACACAATCGGTATGCGTTTTATTGGGATACCATTCAGTACCATCAATATTAACACACTGCACAGTTATGACTCAATAGTGAACAGTTATTAAACAAGAGTGGCTCAGTAGAACGTCAAGTGTGATCCGACTATTGCAACATTTATTGGAAAAGTTATCTTTGTTTATGTTAATTCTGTGAAGTCTAACATGGTACTAGGTAGGATATCTAGTGTTAGTTGTAAGTACATACATCCATGCCAAGACTATAGTAAATTAGGCTTTTTTTAGTTCTTTTTGGAAAGAATATTTCTTTGACAGTGTGACTTTCAGGGCTGCTGTGATCGAGTAGTTAAAGCACTCGTCTCCAACAGTGGTGATCTCTTCCTCATCGTCTGAAGAACTATGATATTAGTTGTCTCAACTACTAAACTCAACGTTAATTTTCCATTATTCTTCGCGTTACTATAATGCGGAATTGGTTTACAGAACTTGGGGCTTATTTTGCACGCTTTTTTTCTAAATGACCAGGATTTTGTCGTGCATAATTTAAATGTAAATAATATTTTTTTGTGTTTAATCATTAGAACCAACGTATTCTTCTATGCAAACAATCAGAAAGTTATTTCAATTGGTAAATAACCTTTTGAAGAGGAATCGATACACACCAATGTTTGGTATGGTTAAATATGGAGGATCATCATAACACAATTGCATGAGAAACAGAGAAAGACTGTCGTGCAAGGGCGGAGGAAATGGTAGATCCCGGACAATATATGCTGACCAGCGAAAATTCAAAATGCTAATATCCAAAATTACATCGCCGGGGAAAGAACATGGGTCATGCTTCAGAAGGTTGCTGAACTACACAATATAGACATAATAGAGACTGCCACGTCCTAACTTACCCATAATTTTCGGATTAAAAGAGAAACATAAAATCGTATTTTAGATATTTATGTACTTAGCGTTTTTTTAAGAAAAGATTGAATCGATTACTCGTCAGGTCAGGTTATCAAGCTGTTGATGATACCTGGAAAACATATTTTACGTTTTTTCAGCCTATCAAATTATAAATCTCGAAATTACTTAAATTATTTTTATGTATCGTTACATAACAAATATGAGCAAATATCGTAATAGTAGCTCTTCATGTTATTAGATCTTGTTTCAACCTCAAAAACATATTTTGCAATTTTTCAGACCCTTGATTTTCGAATTAAGAAAATAACTTTGATGCCTACACCAAGCCACCATTTAAGTTATATGATTTTTGATCCAGCCTTTCAAGCTGTGAGTCAATGAATGGTTGAACTTTATAATTCTTATAGTTAAATAAATTTAAAGTGAAAAGTACACTGAGTTACTGCATCCGTAAGGTGGCATATTGGATGGCTGTACGGGGAAATCGCCTGCAACATATTATATAGTAATTACTGTTTAAAATACCGAGAATATTAATAGTTGTTAATACAATAAGGAATGTACACACATGTCTTTACAATCCCTTGTGCAATTGTATTTTTAATTACTTAAGTTTGAAGGGTATTTGATACAAACATGTAAAGTAACTATAATAACATAATAAGTGAATATCGTTCAGAAAGTCTGGAACTAAATAGGATTTTCTCGTACTGTACTATTGCGGACATAATATTGTATTTGCGTATGTCCACAACAATACAGTACGTTATTCTGTCCCATTGCAAGAAACATTCAAAGACATTTGTATTTCCTCATTAGAAAAATTGTCTACTGTTTAATAACAAAGTATGTCTGTAATTATTTAGTATTTTGTTATAACGAGAAAAAAATTGAAAGTGATATTGAAAAGCATGGTTTTTGTGCCTGCTACACACATTTGTCGACTTTTTTTCATTACCTACTAGCATTTGTGCATTTAGTTTAGAATAAATAATTTCAGTTATTTACATATGTCAAGTTTCTTGTCCATTTACCACCTAATCTTCATTGATTTTCAAGAGAGTTATGGTTGTTTCAGTACGTGAAAATATCCAAAACATTTGTGGACCGTCACACCGAGCTCAATGGGCAAGATGAACGTGACTCTGACCATTAACTTCCCAGTGTCCGGCACTAATTTTTGGAGTTTGTAACACCACAATCAAATAGGTTTTTAGCTACAATTATAAAATATATCGCACTGTTTTGCCTTTCAATATGCTTCAAATTAAAGGAATTGTGGGCTCCTCGGCATACGAGACGAAATAATTTTCTCTCTAAACAAAGTGCGGAGATACATACAACGCTTCCTGTTGGCATTTTATTGATCTTGGGGACCATCGCAACACTAACAACTCTAGTATTTCGAGAAAGATGTTCGCCCTGCCACTTATGAATAAAATCTGAACTAAACGCAGTGGTTTAGTGTCGTACACGCCACCAGGGGAAAAAAGCAGTCAGATACAACTGTTATTTTTTCTAAAGTCGTTTACCCGAAAGTCGTTCCACCGAAATTTTAAGTACCTTACTAAACTAGTCACAGTGTTACTGTAACCACAAATCTTTTCGCCTCAAGTCGTTTCTCCGAAAGTCGTTTTGCCGAAATTCATAAACCGCACTTATCTTTTCAAACATTCGTTTACCCGAAAATCGTTTTCCCGAAAAATATAATTCTGCATTCGTTTTGCCGAAAGTCGTTTCACCGAAAGTCATTTCACCGAATTTTTCAGCATCACCTTCAACTTCACTAAAAGTCGTTTTACCGAAATTATTTTCCCAAATTGTCGTTTTACCGAAAGTAGTTTTCCTTAAAATTCATATTCCCGAAATTCACTCTCCCGAAAGTCGTTTACCCGATGCTTTCGGGAAAACAGTTTTCGGGTAAATGGCGTGTACCCTTATAAAACGTATCTCAGACTTTTTGGCAAAATGACTTTCTGCAAAACGACTTTCGGCAAAATGATTTTCAACAAACCTATTCTTTCGGACGTTAATAGGAGTACGAAAAATTTCGGCGAAACGACTTTCGGGAAAACGAATTTCGCTAGTGCCTACCTACAAATATAATTTTCGGTGTAACGATTTTCGGGTAAACGACTCTATGTGAAGTTAAGGAAGATACAGAAAAATTCGGTGAAACGACTTTCGGGAAAACGACATTCGGGAAAACGACTTTCGGGCAAGTGACTTTTCGAGAAAACGATTTTCGGGAAAACTATTTGAATGCAGAATAGAGTGCTGAAAATGCAATTCGGGAAAACGATTTTCGGATAAATGGTGCGCTCCCCACGCAAACTGTCTCATGCTGAAGAAGTGAATACATCGCAGTTCCCGAAACGTTGCTTTTTTTCTTTGATTTTAACTTGTGTTGTGTTGTCTCTTGTCTTTTGTTTGTTATCCACTATTCACTGTTTATTGTCTTCTTCTATTTTTTCATATTAGGAATCTGGTTCTATTTGCGTCTGCCTTTTGTGCCTGGGTGTTGTTTCGATAATTGACTGCATTCTATCTCTAGAACTCTTTGTTGTTTAATACAATTAAAAAAAACTGCAGAACTCCTCTGGGATTTTTTTTTTTGTGTTTTATGTCGGGTTTTGGTTATTTGTTGTACTTTGTTATTCAACACTAGTTTGATCAGCAGAACATGATTAATGGTGGCATATGACCACAAACCAATCAATTCTAATAATAAATTAGTAAAAATCATTTAGTTTATCAACAGAACACTGGCTCAGTGTATATTTAAGAGATTTCCTTGGAAAGCAAAATTTCACTATCTGCTCTCGACAAGGTGCATACAATTATATTAGTTTGTACATAGAGGGATATTTCTTGGCACAGGACAGCGAACGTCTCAGATATGTGAACTGCTGGTGCAGCGGGTGCGCGCCATTTACCCGGAAATCGTTTTCCCGAATTGCATTTTCAGCGCTCTATTCTGCATTCAAATCGTTTTCCTGAAAAGTCACTTGCCCGAAAGTCGTTTTCCCGAATTTCGTTTTCCCGAAAGTCGTTTCACCGAATTTTTCTGTGTCTTCCTTAACTTCACATAGAGTTGTTTACCCGAAAGTCGTTACACCGAAAATTATATTTGTAGGTAGTCGCTAGCGAAATTCGTTTTCCCGAAAGTCTTTTCGCTGAAATTTTTCGTACTCCTATTAACGTCCGAAAGAATAGGTTTCTTGAAAATCATTTTACCGAAAGTCGTTTTGCAGAAAGTCATTTTGCCGAAAATCTGAGATATGTTTTATAATTGCAATAAATAAAAACATATATATATATAATGTTATCTGCAATAGCGCACCTTGTTGGAGGATTTCAGAATTCTGGACGTTTAGTTCAACAGGTAGTCAAAAGAGTGCGGGCAATGCTTGAGGGTTGTAGGAGCAAATATTTTCTAGAAGATCCAAAGGATAGTGCTGCCTTCGCGAAGAGAACTTACTTCTACATGTAAATGTGCAACATGCAAAATATGCACATGAATCTTTCAAAGCCATGCATTTCACTGCGTGAAATATAGAATGAAGTTATGTAAATTTTCACATATATATCAAATATAAAAATTATGTTCGGTTGAGTATTTTCTTTACATTTACCCGTACTTCGAATATATATCTATATAGATAAAAATTAACACTGACTAACTGACATATCAGACTGCAGCCCAAACCACTGAAACAAGAGTCGTGAAATATTTTGTGTGGGTTCCCCTCAGTTCGTAGGCCAGCATTAAGAAGGGATTTTTCGGAAATCGATCTCTAAGGGGGACAAAAGGGGTGAAATGTGTATCCGAAGGAACGTCGATAGAGCTCGAACCCGATGGCCTATCGAAATGATTTTTACTTTAATTGGACACACATAAAAATTCATATTAACCAATTTAAGGATTTTTCGAAATTCAACATTTAAGGGGGTGAAAAGACATTAAATGTGTTTCCGATCAACTATCGATATACATAGAATCCTTAGGGATAAAACGTAGGTATTCACTTCAAAATGTTGCTTATGTAAATACCCATAAAGAGTTTTAGTATTTTTTAAAATTCGACTCCCAAACAGTAAAAATGGGAAAATTGTATTTTTTATGAATAGTCTATATCACTGAAACACAATTGACTGTCATCGTGATTTTCACTTAAATTGGTTACGTAGCCAAATGACTAACTTAGGACTCAAAGACGTTTCGAAATTTGATAATTAAGGGTGTGAATTACATGAAATGTGTTTTCGATTATTCCTCTATATCTATCGAACCAATCGAGATATCGAAGTGCTTTTAGCTTTAAATTGATGCTTATTTAAATTTCTAAACATAATTTAAATACATTTGCCGAATTCTGATCCAAAGAGGTAAAAAAAGGGTAAAGTTTGTTTTCGATTCACAATATATATCCCATTGATTTTTATATAGCAGCGTGATATTTGTTTAAGATTGATGCTTACTCAAATAACTGAATAGAAATTTAACGAATTTTCGAGATTCATCACCTAAGGAGATGAAAAGTGGTGAAATGTGTTTTTAAATATCGTCGATATATCTTGAAACCATCGGGTTATTGTGATCTTCACGTTCAAGAGACACCAGTTAAGTATTCTAAAACGTGATTCAAGGGTTTTCCAATATTCATTCTCTTAAAAGGTGAAAAGACCTGTAATGTGTTTTTAGATAAATCATCGATATCTATCGAACTCGTCGAGATATACAGTTAATTTTTGCTTTAGGATGATTAAAATTATGATCGCAAAACAGTTTTTACATTTTTCGAAATTCAAACTCACAGTATTGTGCAGGGGTCATATGTGTTTTTTAATGAATAATCTATTTTGATTCGACTGAACGGGCTACCGTCGTTATTTGCACTTCAATTGGATACTTCTACAAATGTCTAAGATGTGAAGTTACAACATTTCAAAATTCGACACCCAAAAGGGTGTATGTTGTCGTTTAAAAGGGTTAATATTGATTATGCAGTTCACTTTCCACTTTGGTTCCTCGACAACATCAGCTTACAAAAAACATCATCTCACTAATCCCATGGTTGGATCTCCAAATACGTTTCCGCGAAACCTTTTCCCACAAAAACTTTCTAATGTCAGTAACAATTAAGACTCGCAAACACAACGATGACTTTCATAATGACATTATTTTGCTACTTACCAGATGATAACGACTCTGACGTAGTTGTGACGTACTAACGAGAACTAGGGCCCTATAAACACTAGGTATACATGTCCCCCAATTTTTGGTCGTTCCGCAGCTAGCTCAGGCGACAACACACTTCAAGCGCCCAAGAAATGTCCAAACGAAATTCGTCATTACGTGAAAACCATTCATTCAAACTGCTTCAAAATTTTTACAATACACCTATGGACTCTCCTGCCATTTGACGGTACCTGTTAGTTTTCCTTACGTTAAAAATTTAATTGTTTAAAAACATTTAAACAATGTCCGACGCACTGTTTAGAGAAAAGTACACGGCAAAATGTAGTAAGCGACAAACTTTTCTGTTATTGAAGATAGATAGGGGGTACCAGTGAACGAAATAAAGATAATTAATAATATAAATTTAATGTCAATGCCCCACTCAAGAAGTTTTGCGACACCCAGTTATTTTTATGGCAAGTAGAACACAGAACATTTTCGCTGCAGCGGCGTGCTCGTTAAATTCAGCATGCACTGCAGATCAGATTCCAAATTCTCCTGACACTCTCTACCGTCGCTTATTTTTGGCAGCGCGAACGAGTGGAAGGTACACTTCCCTAAAAGTCGATCAAGTTACAGTACTGATTTTCCTATCTCAACCGCGTATAGATTATTATTGTGAATAGTTTAGTGACTTTGCCTTGCTTGCATACAATGGTCTGATGTCCGGCACCAAATTGTATAAATAGCATGGCTGTGGGATTTCGTTGTTTAAAATCCCGCCTTATAGCACACAAAGAGCTTATTGGTTGCAAAATTGCAGACGAGTTGCCGATAGTGAGTATTTCGAAACTCAGTATTTTCAGAATTTTTTTTTTATTTCGGATAAATCAATTTATTGTGTAGGTTGTCATTAATTTGCAAAAATAAACTTTTGATATCACAACTCGCGTATGGTGGTGAAACAGCGCACAAAATTGAAATTCTCGAAAGGGTTCATACGTGTTGCAGTTCTAGTTTTCATATTTAAGGAGGTAGTTTACAGAAAAAATTAATGGTTACAAAAATTTATTTATACGTGAGGTGATTTGTTTTATTGACATATGTTGCAACTACTTTTACTGTAATAATTTATTTTGCTTTCATAGTTTTTGTACAATAATGTGTTTAATAAGTCCAATTTTCCGTAAACGGTTTTATGCCAATCAACTTACCCGAAACGAAAAAATTCGCACTGAAGAACAATGCAATAGTCTATGATGACATGACAAGATAAAAACCGCATTGATTAGTTTTTGTATTTCTTAAGTATTTTAAATAATTAGCAATTTTTAAAATTTAAAATTCATTATTTTCGTAATAAAAAAAGTCAATGTGGTTTGTAAACATGTATTTTCGTATCCAGTGACATTTTTATTCTGTGAAATTTTCTTCATTTCGGTAAGTTAGTTGGTTTTCCTTTATTGCAAAAAAAATGTTTTATGCAAATTTTGACTTTAATACGCTGTAATACAAAAACTTAAAGATTGAAAAAAATTGTTGTATTAAAAAATAGTCACATATACCTACAAAATAATCAATATCTCGCACAGATAAAAATATTATTAAACAAATTTCCTTCCCCCTTCGATATTTACACTCCTGTTTTGAAATTATTGTGTAAATAAGTCTTTAAATACTAACATAAGGCCTACAATTGAGTATATTGCCTGAAAAACCTAACCGCGTCTAAATCAATTTGATTTTTTAATGTGAAGTGTTTTACAGAAAGAGCAGAATTTTTTTTCTGCGAAATGATGCAAATTTTATAGAAAAAATATTGAAGATTTGCTGAAATTAAAAAAAAATTGTTAAGCACTCCTTTTTACTGTTAGGTGCTATAGCAGAATTTTATGAATTGCAAAAGAAAGACGCATGTTACATGGCACCTAATCTACAAAATGAAGAAATATGTAAATTTTGTCTCTTTTTTTTTTTTTAATGTAGAATTTTCCTGTTAGAAGACTTGCAGGCCTTGCAAGCATCAATAAAACACTCAAATAAAATTGAATTGACCATTACTGAAAATATTTCAAACCTATTCATACATTAACTTTTTCAATATGAATTGTGTGTGCCTTTCAATCAACTGTATTATCAGTGTATAATATTATCCTTGTACTGGGAAAAGGTTTTAAAATGAATGAAAAATACAATATATAGAAAAAACCTATTATAAGCTTGTGCTTTTTTAAAAAGGTATATATAGTGTTTTGAAACGAAATATGTTGGATACGGTAACGTTTTACACTGCACGATTAAATTATTTAAATAGTTCGAGTAAATGCGTAAATAGCTATTACTAAGTATCGGTGTAAATTGTGTTACTATTTCTCAATATAATGTAAAAAATCGTGAATCATCGCCTATGAACTAAATTTGATCATATGTACAACACATAAAAATAGAAATGTATTCTAAAGAAAGAAAAACCTTCATCGTCTATCTAGCTCTGCCTGTTGTGTATAAGATTTTCGGGAAACACTGCTTGTGTCCTAATCTTTTAAAAAGGACATTTTAATGTGTTGATCAGTAGCAGTCTTTGCTACTGTTGGTTTCGGTAAAACAATTAAAACATTCACAGTTTTTCCGCATTTGACTTTACGTTCGCGTAACTTTAAGAATTTTGCCAAAACACAGTTAAAACATAAAGTTAAAGTAGCGAATTTTGAAAAACGATTTGATAATACGATTTTAGTCGAAGTTATTGTGATTTAAATCATTACATATTTGCCATAAAATATTGTTATGTAGTTGTTCCCAAAATAAGAACAGTTATTTAAATATTATCAATACATGATAATATATTGCAGAACATACGCAATGCCATCAATTTACAAAACTTACAGTTTATTTACAAATACTTTTCAAATGCAATTTACAAGGTTTTCCGAACACATTTAAGAGACACTTGTTACATTTTGCAAGAAATCCAAGTGCTCGAGAATAAAACGATGCTCAAAATAAAGAATTTTCATTATAATATACATAATCAGCTGTTCTTTGCTAACGGCCATCTTGACTTTGACTTAATTTTTTCAGTTTGCCGAAAATGTAAATTCAAGATTTGCTTGATTTTATGATTTGCGGCGCCATTTTGTACGACACTTTAAAACGTCATGTATTGAAAACCGTCGTAAAGTCAAATGCTATAGTCAAATGCTAAAGTCAAATGCTAAAATTAAATGCTAAAGTTTTCAATCGTGTAGAGGCCATAACGGTTTCGTCCGCTAATCCTCCCAAGCACAGGGAGGCCAGCCTTGCCACTCTCCCCTAACCCCTCGCCAAGCATTCCGTTGAAGTCACTATTCCTGGAAACCAGAAGGCAGCATTGCCCAGTTATTTGCAGGTGTAGTAATATAGACCTCTCATACTACGGTGAAGTTTATTTTTCTCTGTTAAAATTGTAACAATACGCAAATAAAAAAATATCTGAGTTGTATGCTAATATGCTCAATAATTAAATACCAATAAACCGATTCTCCAAAAATCACAAATATACATAGGATCAAAGATACAGACACAAGAATTTACAAAAATATCCTAATATCCCTTTCCTACATATCACAATAAATCCATTTAATTTCATACAATTATCCACTAATCAACTAAATGTCCATCATCATCCATTTGACGGTAATTTTGACGGTTCCGACTGGATGCTAACTTGGTACTGATGAAAATAGTTCAAATGTCTAAAAGCCATAATCTTACAAACTCAACACAATACGAAAAGTAGAGCAGGACTACCCCGAAAGCCCGACGGAAGACAGACAAGTTCATTGTCCAGAAAAGTTCAAATACTTAATGCTTAGGAGGCCTCCAGACGAAAATGCAGTTGATATAATGCTTCCGACAAATAAACTTAGGCGTCTGTCACACTTCCGAGAGGAGAATCCATCGCCGTAAAGTATCTAATATCGCAGCACTGCTAAAGTATCTACTCTTCTTACCTTGCTTCTTGAAGGAAAATGATCACCGAAAAGTTCGGTGAAATACCAGCTTTATACGTCTCTGCCTTTCCAGTATGCAAGCCTCCCCAAGAGGGCGCGGCCAACAATAATCCAGAAAACGTCACAATCCTGAATAGAACAACTTAATCTTCGTGGAAGTCTTTGCGCATTAACACATCCGGCCGAGCAGCGACCAGGCCGTTCCTGCCTCGGTTTCCTTATAACCACCACTCCAGCACGCTTCCATCGTCGACCCGCCCGCCGTTCTCCTCACCCCGCTCTTCACTCGAATGACGTCAATTCTAGGTTGAGTGGAGGGGAAGGCGGGAGCCGATACCATGCAGTCAAGTGGGACAAGGGGAGCACTCAGGCGTCGGCGCACAGCCATCAACGGGCATCAAGGGCACAAATCCCCCCCCTAATTCAGTCCGAACCAGGGTAATCCTGCTGGCCACGGCAGCCCAACTCTCTACAGCTCGCACAAGTCAGAATGGATGCATCCCCAGTATATCACTTTAAATGAGAGACGTGCGCTTTCCTCACATGTTTCCCTGATTTGACGGATCCCAGCAACACTGTGTTGGGTCCCAAGATTTTAACTACTCGAAAGGGTCCTTCATAGTACAGTAGCAGCTTACTACCTAATTGCCTTGACTTAGAAGGGAGTTTAAAGCTTTTACACATGATTAAGTCCCCCATCAAAAAGGGCGATGATACTCTGCCTGCATTAATATTTTTCTGGTAAGCATTTCTTACTTTATTAAGCCTGGTGACTACCCTTTTCAACATGTCCTCTCTGGTCTTCTCACTCAACTCTTCACACAACCCAGGAACACCCCAAACATTTAACAAGGGATGTAACACTTCCCTCCCATACATCATTTTAAATGGGGATTCGCCGGTGGCCGAGTGCATAGCCGAGTTAAATCCTAAATTGACCACATTCAGGTCCTCGTCCCATTGTGCCTGATTTTCCCGATAAAAGGATGCCAAAGATATCTTCAAATTACGATTCATCCTTTCGGTAATATTGCCTTTGGGGAAATAAGGATTTGAGGTGATGTGTTTAATCGCCCAGCGATAACACATGTCCCTAAAAATGTAGGATCCGAGGACAATTGTACCAGGGGTCAAAAAACGCCGAAGACCCGTTCCTCCATAACTTTCACTATCCCAATAGTCTTCACATTCCATAAACGAAAAAGTAAGGTGAATTTAGAGAATACATCGACGACCACCAAGACGTATACATTCCCTTTCCTCGACCTGACTAATGGGCCAAACACATCCACATGCAACATTTCCCAGGTGCGTGACACCAGATTCACCGAGTACTACCCTATTTTGCTATTACGAGCAGGTTTACATTTATTACAATCCAAACATTCCCGTACATACCGTTTCACATCTTCTAGGGCACTAGGCCAGTACAAGTGTGCCTTTATCCGATCATAAGTTCTTTGAATACCCATGTGCGCCCCAAAGGTAGAGGAATGAAAATATTCCAAAACCGCTTTACGAAACACCTTAGGGACAAATAACCGTTTAAGAGTGGCCGTTTTGCCAGAAAAATATAATACCCCTCTTTCAAGAATAAACGGTACATTCTCGCCTCTAAACACAGCCTGTTTTATTTCGTCACACTCGGCATCGGCGCCTTGAGCTTTTACCATGTCTTGATAAATGCTGGGCGTAGCCCAAAATAATCCCAACTTGTCACCTCAATCATCCTTAACATCCTCGAACACTTCGGGATTAAACATTCTGGACGAGCAATTCGCCACCACGTTATCTCGGCCCTTTATATGATGTACCGTAAATCTAAACTTCGTCAATTTATAGCACCAACGTCCCAGTTTACCGAATTGCTGCGAATGACCTAACAACCAGGTGAGAGCCTGGTTGTCGGTATATAAGTCAAATTCACGACCTTCTAAATTCGAGGAAAATTTCTCAACGCCGAACACCACGGCCAGGGCTTCCTTTTCATAGGCACTCGTCCGCAGTTCAGCCTCGTTCAACCTACGACTGGCAAAAGCGATAGGAGCTATTACATCCTCCTTCAGCTGTCCTAACACCGCCCCCAAGGCCAACGAAGAGGCATCAACGTGCAGACAGAAGCGTTCAGTAAAATCGGCCAACACGAGATCACTGGCACTAACCAAAGCGTCCTTAAGGGCCGCGAATGCTTTGTCTTGTTCCGCTCCCCACCGAAACGACTGACCCTTATGTTTCAGCCAGTTCAAGGGTTTCCCTAGTTCGGCAAAATGCGGGACAAAGCGGGAATAATAACCAAGCATGCCTATGAACCGTTGCATTCCTTTAAGAGATTTGGGTTTGGGAAACTGCACTATGGGGGCCACCTTGTTCCTGTCCAAACTCAACATACCACCCTTAATAACATACCCGAGGAATTTGACTTCTGTCTGAAACCACGACACCTTGTCAGGATTTATTGTCAATCCTGCTTTACGAAATCTGGTCAATACTTCTCTCATGTGAATAATATGTTCATCAACTGTCTCACTGTAAATTATTATGTCATCCACATAATTAAAAACATACCGAAACTTTATGTCCTCTAACACGTGGTCCATGACACGTGATAAGGCTTGAGAACCAAAAGAAGCGCCCATAAGCACCCTATTAAACTGATAATGACCCCAAGGCGTCCGAAATGCCGTATATTTCCTACAAGACGGATGCAAAAGACATTGATGAAATGAATTATTGAGATCCAATAAGGTTACACTCGAGCCTTTCCTAAGTGCTGTAAGGCTACCTCCACTGTAGCTACGGGACATGGATCTAAATCAATTTTCTTGTTAAGGCCGGTCAAATTAGTTACAATAAGATAACCGCCATCTTTTTTGTCTACTAAAAAAGCGGGAAACGCATATTCTGAAGAAGACTTGGAAATCACGCCTTCATCTACAAGTTCATGAATTATTCTTCTCATGGCTTCGAATTTGGGCGGAGAATAATGTATGATCGGCCACCTAATGGGAATATCATCCTTAACCCTAAATTGGTAGGGAAATAGGTCACATTTACCCGTTTGAGTAGTAATTATATCCTGGAATTCGCCCATAAGTTGTTCTATATCCATACGTTGTCGCGTTTCCAACGCACATTTCAAGTCTTGCCATCTTTTCTCACCCGCATGCACAAAGGGTACTAAACAGTCCCACCTAAACCCAAAATTTAAACCCGCTTCACCCACGTTCACAGCAACACGTGCAAATCTTAAAAAATCCAAACCAATCACCACATTCACAATTAAGTCTTCACAAATCCAGATCTGAAAATCCCAAGAAAAGGAACCTATTTAAAGTGTAATTTCGCTCGTCCGGTACACACTATTCCCCTTCCGTCGGCCACCGTGACCTTTAAATCCTTATTACTCTCTATCCGGCCACTTAATCCAGGATGAATTCGCACCAGTTCCTTCAGGAAAGACGCCATTATAAAAGACCTGGTTGCACCGGTATCGATCATTACCAATTCCCGCACAACGTAACCACGAAGACCATACCATACAGGGGTCAAACTTCTAAAGACCCCCTTAATTTCTAATTTTGAGGGGAAATTCATCTTACCGACCCTCCTTCCCCCCTGCCTCGAAGGAGGTCGCTTTTGTTTTCCGAACTCCTACGTTCCACGAGCTTAGGGCAATCCGCCCGATAATGACCTTCTTTACGACAATAAAAACATCTTCTCGATTCCCAAGATACAGGCTTATGGTTACACTCGCTCGTCTGATGACCAAATGTGGAACAATTACTACAACGCCCCCTCCGATCTCGGCGTTCATATACGACTCCCTTATCATCCCTATTGCGCCCCCTATTCCCCATTTTCGAGTCGGATGGCATTACATACCTCTCTTCCTGTTCTACGCCACTGTCACACTCCTCCTCCATTTCTTGCTCTCTTACCCCAAATAATACCTCATCAGCTGATTTGGGTCTAGAAAGACGCTTGGCGGTATCGGCTCCACTTCGCTCCCCTTTTAAAACATGATAATACATACTTGATTCTGCTTTTCCCTTCTCTACCACCCGAGCGAATTCATATAACTGCGATATCGTCGATGATACACACAAAGTTCCTTGGTGTAATTTCGTAGTCTGATCCCTTTTTTCCATTACTGTTTTAATTAACTTGTCTTCCGTAAATTGTAAATCCAGAGCCGTTGCATATCTCCTAACACTCTCTATATATGTCAACATCGATTCTTGGGGCATCTGACATCGCTTAACGTACCTATATTTATACGCGTGCCACGTATCAGCGGATACTCTGTTTAATAAGGCCTGTTTGTACTTTTGGTAGGTACATCCATCACCCTTCCCTAGTAATTCTGATAATATGGTTGCAGCCTCGCTAGTTACCTTTAAAGTTAGCGATTGCATAAAGTACTTCTCCTTTACAGGCTTCGATAACCATAATTCATCTAACGCCAAATTATATTGCAACACCTTTTCCGGTTCTAAGACCCCCAACTTTGGTACGGACACTAAACTTTGCAAAAATAAACTTTGCTCGGCGTTTGTTGGTGCTCCCTGAACATATTCTGGCACTTCCGCCTCAATGGCATTTGCCACATGCCTAAAGGAAGCTACATACGAAATGACCTGCGCCCGCAACAGCGTAGTATCATCGTCCCCATCAAAATTACAACCAGCATCTGTCAAATATTTTACTAACTCGTCTTTTCCCATCTCAAACACAAAAGCTGTGTTCGTATTCCCCGCCATGATTGCCGCCCCTCAGAAAATGTACATTACTCTCATAACACAAAAAAACCACAAACATCAAAACGACAATCGATTATAGCCCGAACAGGACTCGAACCCGCTAGCAGAGTTGCGCAGTTGTAACAATACACAAATAAACAATATCTGAGTTGGATGCTAATATGCTCAATAATTCAATACCAATAACTCGATTCTCCAAAAATCACAAATATACATAGGATTAAAGATACAGACACAAGAAATTACACAAAATATCCTAATATCTCTTTCCTACATCTCACAATAAATCCATTCAATTTCATACAATTATCCACTAATCAACTAAATGTCCATCATCATCCATTTGACGGTAATTTTGACGGTACCGACTGGATGCTAACTGGGTACTGATGAAAATTGTTCAAATGTCTAAAAGCCATAATCCTACAAACTCAACACAATACGAAAAGTATAGCAGGACTACCCCGAATGCCCGACGGAAGACCAACAAGTTCACTGTCCAGAAAAGTTCAAGTACTTAATGCTTAGGAGGCCTCCGGACGAAAATGCCGTTGATATAATGCTTCCGACAAATAATACTTAGGCGTCTGTCACACTTCCGAGAGGAGAATTCATCGCCGTAAAGTATCTAATATCACCGCACTGCTAAAGTATCTACTCTTCTTACCTTGCTTCTTGAAGGAAAATGATCACCGAAAAGTTCTGTGAAATACCAGCCTTATACGTCTCTGCCATTCCAGTATGCAAGCCTCCCCGAGATGGCGCGGCCAACAATAATCCAGAAAACGTCACAGTCCTGAATAGAACAACTTAATCTTCGTGGAAGTCTTTGCACATTAACACATCTGGCCGAGCAGCGACCAGGCCGTTCCTGCCTCGGTTTCCTTATAACCACCACTCCAGCACGCTTCCATCGTCGACCCGCCCACCGTTCCCCTCGCTCCCCTCTTCACTCGAATGACGTCAATTCTAGGTTGAGTGGAGGGGAAGGCGGGAGCCGATACCACACAGTCAAGTGGGACAAGGGGAGCACTCAGGCGTCGGCGCACAGCCATCAATGGGCATCAAGGGCAAAAATAAAAAAGTCATAACAGTTAACATGAATTGATAATATCAGCGCACACAAAATTTTATAATTAAAAAAAAAAGTCAATGAACTAATGTATGGAATACACATCCAAAATATATAACCAATAATTAATTAAGTTTTCTTTATTTAAATATTTTGTTAGTGTGAATATACTCCATAATATGACAAACAGAAATTATACCAAAAAGTATTACGTACTGCTTGATGCATGAAAGAGCGTGAGGAGTGAAAGAATGATGTTTTATGTTAGGTTAATCTATCACAAGAATCAATCTGTCTTTCTCTTTCTCTCTCTCTCTATTTCATCTCTCTCATTTATATTTACATCATCTCTAATCCTCCTGACGAAATTCTACATAACATATTTGTTCAACGTGACATCATTGTATTTGAATGGCTTTCGTCGTCTTGAAAATACGATGCTTTTCAAGTTACAACATATTTCTAAAATTAAATTGTCTACCGTACATTTGCATTGCTAAAAAATAACAACGTTATTTCTTTCTTGCACTATCCGATAGCAGCAAACGATAGGTTATTTTTTACTACAATTAGTCCCTCAAAAATTTTTTTATCAGTTCAAAGAATTACAGGCATGTTGGTCGATCCAATGTACTTTTTTTATTGTACTTTATTACATACGGGGAGTTGTTTACAAAATTTCATTGCAGAAATGTTTACTTTTGCTATCGTTATCTCTGTAGAAACAATACATCCAGGGTGTTGACTGTGTTCCTGGGCACTTAAATAAGTGTTTGGGGCTCCATTGCACCAAAATTCCCCTATCACTGAATTTAAAAAAAAATAGCAGCATGCATAATTTACAATATAACAGTTGATTATTATGACCCTAAACTGTTCAAAATTGAAAGTAAAACATAATTTAAGAAGCAACAAAAGGTAAAACCATATTTATATTTTCTGAATAGATTTGCAGGTAAAATAATTCTAAAATGAAGTAACGTGCGACATAGTAGTCTGCTTTATATCCAAACAGAAAATATCAGAAAAGTAACAGATAACTATCAGGGCCCCGAGTGAAATATATTTATTTTATAGATAAGTCACTTGTTTTAAAAGTCATTTGAATACATTCCCTCTTGGCTTAAACATAATTTGTCCTATAAATTCTCTTCGCCTTAGAGTCACTTGGATTTAACGTTACTTGGCATAAAAATGACACAAACTGCAATTCTACAAACCTGCACTTAGCCTTAATGATATTTGGCGTAAAAGTCGCTGCCTTATTGTCACCTGGCCTAGAAGTCACTGCGCTTTAAGCCATTAGACGTAATGGTTATATGACGTGAGAGTTGCGCAGTTTAAACGTAATTTCATGACAAACTCTTGATGTTACTTATCCTATAAAGTCACGTCGCATAAAAATCACATGGCCTAAAAATAAGATACTTCAAGGGGTAACAATATTTAAAAAGTCATATTCAGTCAATTTAGTCCCTTAAACAACTCTGTTAATAAACGTTCTGCATAAAATGGAAACATAGTAATTAGTTATGGTTTCTTTTCATAGATATAAGTATTTGGAATACGTTCAATTGTTTTGCATATAAAGGAACACGCAACTCTGTTCATGCGTCGGTATATAGTCATCTTAAGGGCACGATTCACCTCAGTTTCCCACGTTTGTATTAATTTTTATATTTGTATAAGATGTTTATTTTCTTATTTTAAATATAAATTGTGACTAAATCTTCCTCGTAGTAAATTTTTGTATCTCTAATAGTTTTTGCGTAATGAGTCCTAAACGTCAAAATGTGCACTTTACGGTTTTATGTACGCCACTAAAACAAACTGACATAAAAAGCAAAAAAATTAATAGTGTATAACAATGTTGTAGGCTATGATTTGACATATTTAAAACAACAATAAATATAATTTTGTATTTTTAAAAAAAAATATACAAATTTTTAAATTTTCATTTTAAAACTCAGCATTTTTTACTAAATAAAAATATTTTATTTTTGTTTTTATACATGTAAAATCATAGCCTAAAACATTGTCATACACTGTGAATTTTTTCGGTTTGCTGTGTGAGTTTGTTTTAGCGGTGTACATTAAACTGTAAAGTGCAAATTTTGATGTTTTCAAATTCGTTACGCAAGAACTATGAGAGATACAAAAATTTCCCAAGTGTAAGATTCAGTCACAATGTATGTTAAAAATATGAAAATAAATATCTGATACAAATATAAAAATAAGTAAGAACGTTGAAAACTCAGGTTAACTGCGCCCTTAAGAGGACATGGTATATAAGTAGAGATGGTGAAATTCCGCGATTTCAATAACCTGCATGTTAGAATCAAATATTCTGTGTATACTCAAGTCCCGACCATTTGTTCACTAGCTGTTATTCAGTGGAACAGCAGACAATGAATTAATAGACAAGGACATGAGTATGCATAGGATATTTTATTCTAACATGCCGATCTTTGAAAACGTAAAATTTCACTCTTTTTATATACAAGTTAACACTAAAAACATTTGTTATGTCTGACAGGAGTCTGAAATTCATTATAGATCAAACGAAAACGAACAATCCAGGAAAACAGTTTCTACCAAAATTGTAAGCGAACATGATACTAGTGATATGCGTTACAAAATTAACTTATTATGTTGACTTAACTTTTTAATTTAGTTTATGATGCTAGATTTTTGGCTTCAAAATGTTTGACACTGGCAAAATTTTTGCGTTTAAAGTTTACAAAAAAAGTTGTTCTTTTCTATTATCGTACTTTTGGTCTTTTCTGCGTACTTTCAAATGTCTAAATGATAGAGCTAACATTTTAGCGTTTATTTTAGCACCACGCCATATTTAATACAAAGGTGAGGATACTGCACCTCGTTCACTGTTACCCGACTTCTGAAATAAAGAAATGCTGTCGTATTATCGCGCCACATCAGCATGTAATTGGCACTATTTGTTTTCAGCGACCTTAGGTACTATTATCAACCGGCAAAACTGAGTGCATTGGGTTACATTAAAAACAACAATGCTAGAGGAATGAATATAATACTGAGTGACAGTTTCATAAACACAAACGCTATGAACACACAATGGCGAGAATGCTATAAAATGCGAAATAATATTGATTTCTTTTAAGATAGCCGTTTTATTTGCTCTATTTTGGTATTCACTTGCAATTATTAAGCTGTGGAGTTCTTGTATATAGACATTGTGGGAATTAGGAGCTTTAAGATAAACTATATAAAATTTACTTTAAAAGTACATTTGTAATGACTATTCTATTTTTAAAAGTCGTGCCTATCACCAAACAAACAAGCCGAGATCTTACATCACAAATTATACTCCAAAACATATTTTCAACAGCAGTAGCATATTGTTATTTAAATATTACACAAATCACTATTTAAAAAATCAAACCCAAGTTTCACGTTTTGAGAACTACGCAATTCAGTTTAATTTTCCTTGTATAACGACTTTGTGTAACGTAAACGCTACCTATGAAGTATTGTAATGGAAACTTCGGCTCGTAGGCGACGCTGTAGCGGGACGGACGGAAACGAACGCAAGCCAGAAGGAATTCAAGCGGGAACGAACTAAAACTTAATATTGACGCTTAAAAAGCCATTTGCAGTAACCTAATGTAGATCTGTGGTAACAAATCATATTAAAAATTAAATTAAATTAGATTTAAAAACCCTCTGTGAAAGCAATTATATTATTTGTGTAGAATTTCAATAGTAATCACACTTTAAGGTTAATATTGATATGTCAGTACTATCGCTTACACGCAGCACATCACTAAACACTGTTCATTGTTACAAGAAACTGATACGTGCAACATAGCCCAAGTTGCGAGATAGCATTTGAATCAACTGTATGGACGTGTCGTCCGCCCGTAAATAAATAAAGCTAATTTAGAACGATGTAGATAGTGTTTGAAATATGTGAATATAAAATATATTCAGATATGAACATCTCTTGTTAACGAAAGGATAGCTGAAATTTGCTTCTACAGTTTAGATAACAAGACTGTATTACGTAATATTAATAAAAGATTTAATAAAACTATCAATTATTTTACATGGTTTTTCAGCCCATAAAAATTCCGCCGTTTTGGGAAAACACATGTTACAGGGAAACAATTTTGAAGTTTGGAGAGAAATTCCAAGGTAGGGGAAATTTCTAATGAAAACATGATGAAAATGGTCGCTGGGCCAACGGTCATGACACCATCGGTGGTATCTAGCTCTTGTCCCCAGCTTTTTGTGCCCTCCTGATGCACCCATGTTCTACTACTAACAATGACGTCATCATGTAAGTTACATGTTTAGTGACTATTTGCTTTTAAATCAACCTACATAGCTTTTATGCGAAATATGATTATGAATTCATATTTAATAGTTATATAGCATTAACAATTTACCCTCTTGGATTTTGTGTTTAAAAATGTCACCAAAATAGTAAAAAAATCGCATCTATCTTGTTTCCCTGAAATTCAAGAGAAAAATCAACTGTGGCCTGATTAGCCAACTATATCCACCAAGAGCTATTACTGTTATTTTTATTTTCTGATTAATGATCTCAGCCAACACACGCTCACACACAAAAGATGTCTGAATGCTGTCAAATTTATGCATTCTTGAAGAATATTCATCAGGTTTGTTTCTGAGAAATGCTACGAGTAAAATAGTTTATAATTATTGTCTTCGGTTGCCAAATTATTATTTTTATACTGTGAAATCAAAATTTTACAAAATAAATATTTTTTTTATTTCGTAAGAAGTTTTGGAAGGTAATTAAACATTTCATAAATCACTGATGAAGTATTGGGCAAGAAAATTACTGAAATGGGTAGTTTTGTAAGGAAAAGAATAGCTTTATATTGAGAGGAAAAATATTTCTGTGGCGGTTAAAATCACATTAGAGGAAAAATATACACCTTGTGAAAGGAAATTCATACACGCCTGATGTTAATTATGCCAAGAGTTAAAATTCTGTGTGTGCACATTATTTACTTTCTTTATGTTGTCTGTGCATTAAAACTATAACACTTTTGCATGTGAAACTTTAGACAGAATACCAAAATTCACATTTTTATGCCTAATTCAGCATCCACATTAATGTGAAAACTGCAGAAAAATATCAGTATTGATTCGCAACATTTTCCACCCAAAATTATGGTTATAATTAGATGTTTAATTCAGTGGCTGCAGGTACATGTTGGTATATACGTGGAATGCGGCTATGAACTTATATTTTTGGCCTAGGTCTATGGTGTTCTAACCGTGTATAAGCGACTATGAAAACCAACATCAAAATATAACACGTGAAGTGACATAATAAAAAATCAAGTTTTTTAGGTAAATTAGTAACCGTACCTTGGTGTGCAAATTATATTAGTTAATTTTGCATTCGTTTTGTATCGTTAAAATTATATTCATACAAGTGCCCGTACCTTGATTTATCTTCTACATGTGCGAGAATTAGTGCGCTGGAAGTCAAATTATTCTCCATTGCAACAAAGTATTGTATGACACGGAAATCGAAATGTGTACTTAAGTACCTAGTACACACACAGCGAACGTTATATAGGGAGGCTGATGGCGGGTTAGGCAAATTTTTACATTTGAATGGAAAAAAAATGTAATAGGCATTTAAAACATTTGCAACTTTAAACGTTACCTATGTTCGTAGCAATAGCCTCTCTTTCGCAGTTTTCATTAAGAAAGAAAGACAATTGACTATTTGGTGAAAAACAGTTTTAGACTTCCTTATTTAGGGAGGGGTGGTATATCCCGATATCAACCCCCGTTTTATTCTCCCTTTACCTCTGGCTACGCCATTGTATTTTATACTTATCCAACAGTGCCTTTTATAAAATTATTCTGTCAGAGTCATACAGAAGCACTCCACATTAGGCGAATTTAATAGTAAAATTAACATTAATCAAACTTAAATTTTGATAACTCAAAATGTTTTCGAAAGAGCTGAAGCATCAATAGTTATTACAAATAAATTATTGATAATTAACATAGTAAATGCTTGGTAGATAGATAAACAGAGAGATGTTCGTTCGGGTCGCACATAGTCCACGCATGGATGATATTTTCTGTCTTCTACCTGTCACCAAAAGAATAGTGAATAACTAAATTCTTCAAGATAAGCTTCAAAGTTAAAAAAAAATTGTCTATGATTCGCTTGCTTATAAATACCCCTCCCCCAAATCGATTTCCAAAAACTAAAAAAATTCCAACTTACTATATTTAGAATCGCATTTTCTTCCTGTTAGTAGCGAACAGGGACACTTGAAAAACAATTTCTAAAAATAACTAATTGATGTATAGAAATTTAACGTACAGCATTACTAACAGAACTTTTCATAAATATACTGTAAACACTTAAAGCTCAATATATAAAATTGTTTTACAGTTCTGGTGTGTTAAATTGAATGATTCTTGGGGACGGTTACCACAGCACTGCGTGCCTGAGCCCTCCGCGTATCGTCAGCAGCTGGGAGCGACACCAACGAAGAAAAGCGCGGAAACTCGGACGGAGCCCTCCTGAACACTGACACTGCAGAAGGAAGGCCGTGTTGAGTAGCTGTTTCTCGTCACGAGCAAGATCTCTCGCTGACCACTAGAGGCGTTCTCTGTCAACACACTAAGGACGCGACACTGACGCTCGTAGTGGGGAAATGAGCAAAACACCAGTGTCCAGCAAAGCCATGCGGCGATTTCTGTGTCTGTCCGAATTAAATGCAAATGTGAAAAAAAGTATACATTTTAAGAAATCAAGTTTTAGGACAAATGATTTTAGGATAAATTATTTTAGGACAAACGATTTTAGGACAAACACATTTTAGGACAAATGACTTTAGGACAAACGGAATTAGGACAAACAACTTTAGAACAAGTGTTATTAGGACAAATGATTTTATGATAAACGAAATTAGGACAAACGATTTTAGGTTAAATGTCCATTAGGACAAACGACTATAGGACAAACGAAATTGGGACAAACGATTTTAGGACAAACGAATTTGAAAACTGAATTGTGATTTTAGGACAAACGAAATTAGGACAAATGCCTTTTAGGACAAATTATTTTAGGACAAACGAAATTAGGACAAACAATTTTAGGACAAATGGAATTAGGACAAACGATTTTAGGACAAACGATTTTAGGACAAACGAAATTAGGACAAATGATTTTAGGACAAACGAATTTAGGACAAACAACTTTAGGACAAACGAATTTAGGATAAATGACTTTAGGACAAGCGATTTTAGGACAAACTAAATTCAAGCAACAAAAACTCGAAAAATGATTTTAGGACAAACGCCGCCCCCCGCCAAATCTTCACCCCAACCCTCTCTCATACTCAATGTTACCCTGCCTAAAGGTGAGAACACGTAGTAAATTTTCAAGAATGCTCTTTAATCGTTTATTTCATGATGGAAAAGCAGGTTAAATGCTCTACTTGACGTTTTTATTGCAAATTAATAACATGTTTTAGGTTTCGGACTTAGCACGTAGCGTGGGCGATATGACGTCGCTGATAAATGTTATGTATAAAATAGTTGGCACTTTAGCGAAGTTTACGGATATTAATCATATTTTTAAACATAAACTGCTTTAAGAAATAATTAATGTAGACCTTAAGATTCTTGGTTGCCTCTCAATTTTCTAACTAGATGCTTATTTGTGATTGACTGTAACTAACGAAATTTTCGTTAAATATTTAGACCAGTAATAACGTAAACCTAAACGATATCACAAATATATTCCACAAAGTCAGCGATCTCAGGTAGTGGAACGTTTGTCACTAACGTTATCAGTATATATAATGAGTCTCCTTTGTGCGAAAAAAAGCACTGGCAACTGTTTTCCTAGATGAGTTAAATGGTTCAAATATCAAATTTTGGAATGTTGAAAGTGTAATACAATTGCTAATATGTTCTGTTTCTTGTTTTTGAGTGTAGTTTTAGGATAATGCTAACTATATTGTTAAGATTCAATTTTTATAGTCTTCTTCTTAGTCATAGACTTTAAACAGCTACTAAAATGTTTCAATGCTTCGAGAAAGTAAAGAGTTTCTGACTTCCTTAGTACCGATTTTTTTTGTCTATAATTTCTTATTAATTCCGAATTTTTGAAGTTTTTATAGTATCTCAATTTTTAATAACATTTGTAAATCCTATAATTATAATATTTTACCGTACATCAAAATTTAATCTTTCATATCAAAATGTAGATACGTTTATCCCTTTTAGTTCAGAGGGTTCTTATTCTCTTGATATCGCAGAGTTTTTGTATTAGTGGAAATAAAAATTAACTCCTATGGGTATGAGTGTATAACAAGACATCATTCTGTAACACATTATTAGTGACCACAGTATTTTTCTGCTGAAACGGTATGTTCCTGTGCTAAGTGATTCTAAGTTGTATGTTTCGGCGTTAGAAATAATTCTATCAACTTTGATTTTGCTGTTCATTCGTTCGAAGATATGTATTTCACTCATGTTTTGTTTTGGTTGTCTGTGTTTAAAAGAAACGTTAGGTTTTAAGTGATACTATACTTGTGTCAGTTTTTAAACACAACGATTATATGATGTGTATAATATTAATTTTTTCTATTATATTACAGTCTATGTTGTAACATATGTATTGTCTTTCCGCCTAACATATACACGACAGTGGTCTCAGCAGCAAGTATATAGTATGTAGTGTCATCCTTCAACAACTATAATACTTTAATACGTTTAAATCAACAGTTCAATCAGCTTTGAGCTCGAAGTATTTTGAAGAATTCCATTGGAGAAATTATGAGAAACAATGGAAAACCGAAATCAGAATGGCTGGAGTCGAGAACCGAACTCGGTTACTTCCCAGTGGAAGTCTAAAGTGTTAACTTTCAGCAATTCGCCAAATTTTGGTTGTATAACTTATTAGAATCGTTCTGGGCAGTGATGGCTCGGACATTGTTGGTACAGCTGCATGTAGTCAGCAGGACTGTTGTTGCATCGTGTAGCAGTGTCCATAAAAGAAGCAAACTGATAGGTCTGCTGATTGATTTGTAACTGCTTGGCAATAAGCTGTACCTGCAGACAGGTAGTCATTGGTTGTAGCATAAACTGGTGATAATCGTGTACAGTTAGCGACAACAGTAATCCTACATGGCAAAATGCAACAAACCTCTCCTGGTTCTAATTTAGCCAAAAGAGTCAATGTGTTTTTTAAAAGTCATCGATTATGTAGTCATTGCGTTGCTGAATAATGTTTCTCCACAATGTTGAGTCCAGGTTGACTATGTTTAAATATCAATCTAAATTTAAAATTGTACCGAAAGTACTTTTTCAATACTATTTCACTTTACATTCTTTTTGTGTTGACTTTAGTCCAAGTGGTTCTAACATGTAAGTTACGTTTAAAGCACTTAGTGATCCTTCGGCAATTTTAGTGCTCTCATTAAGCATAAGGAATATAATGTTTCTAGTGTGGTTATAAGTTCGACATGTATATGAATATTACAATTATTTTTATAGTAAAATTAGAAAAAATAATAAATAAATTACCGGAAAAGAGGAATTGTGAAATAAAATATGTTACAAATTTCTATGTAACTGATTTTAATATGTTTTGAAAAAAATTCGCTTACGAACCAAATTATTAAACAAAAATACTTCTGTTTCTAATTATTGAAGGGCTTAATAATTGTAGTAAGGTGAGCTTTGGTTCCTCCACTGCTGACCTACGCTAATTATCAACGTAAGTGTCATTCCCAAATTATTGATTAATGCACTGAGGTAAATTAAAAATTTCATATTACGTTTAAATTAATCGAACTCATTAATCTTACAGAAAAATAAGATTACGTACCGGAAAAACATTATATAAAGTTGCTGTTCACTAACGATATTTGCGAATGTTCACAGGATGATACAGTTAAGTAAAACGTATTGTATAAGCTAAGAGTTACCTACATTTTAACTTAACTTAAAGAAGATACAAAACTAGCTCATTACACGCAGTAAAAATAATAAATTAATATTATTTAGAATACTAGCGGAACTATAAATAAAAGGCTAATCGTGGAAATTGTCTTTTATTTAAAAAATATTCATCGTTACACATTTAAAAACAATCACCCCAGCAGAACTGCAGAGATAGTAAGCATGATTCACAAGCGAACATTCTTCGAGCGAGCCAGTTGTAAGAAAGCACACTGCCTGCGCTCTACTGGCAGACACATTCAACAACTGGAAACAGAGTAACTTCAAGAACTCACACCAGGGCGCTGGTGTTCTCGGACACAAGATCAGCAGGTCAGTTCACTACAGTCCCTGTAAAAACATTGCTTATATAAAATAAATGTGAAGCTCCAAGAAGAACAATATGTGTTAGACACGTCATACAACATAAATTCATGTGTTAGAACCCATATACGGCAGAACTACAAATGTTAGAACAAACGTACGACAGAAACACGCAATTTAGAACCACGCATTGTAGAGCCACGTGCGTTAGAAACATCGTACAGCAGAAATTCACATCATAGAACTATTAAACAATAGAAGCAGAGATGTTAGAACACATGTATGATAGAAACACACAACTTAGAACCACATACTGCAGAACCTCGTACGTTAGAAACGTCTCACAACAGAATTTCACATCTTAGAACTGTTAAACAATAGAATCAGAGATGTTATAATAATTGTGTGACAGAAACACACAGCTTAGAACCACGCATTGCAGAACCACGTACGTTAGAAATGTTATGCAACAGAAATTCGCATGTAAGAACTAATACACAGTAGAAATACAGATGTTAGAACAAACATACAACAGAAACGCGCAACTTATAACCACATATTACAGAACCATGTTTGTTAGAAACGTTATGCAGCAGAAATTCACACTTTAGAACGATTACACAACAGAATCAGATATATTAGAACTGGTATACTACAGGAACACATGCTTTAGAACAGTCGTAAAATAGAAACACACATCTTAGAACTGTCATACTGTAGAATCACATAATAAAGAACTGGCATTGCTTAGAACATTCTGTCTTCTGTGTTTCTGTGGTATGTGTTTCTACTGTGTGTGTTTCTAACATCAGACGGCACCCCAGTGAAAAGACCTAAATCATCACCAGTAAAGTCAAGGAAAAAAAACATACTGGAACAGAAAATAGAAATTTTGTACAATATAGTACAAACAAAGGGAAAGTTATTAAATCACTGTAGATGAAGCCTCTGCATTCTTGCTGGCTAAAATGCAAGGACAAGATAACTGATGCTAAGAGAAAGGAGATATTTGAGGAATATTGGCAGATGGGTAACTACAATAAACGTGCTGCGTTCGTATCTAGTATGATTGACATAGGAGATAAGCCACAACCCTAACAAGATTTACTGATCCCGATGAACAAAATTCGGACTGGAGACATACAAGTATTATTTTGCTGTAGATGGAATGAGAATAGCAGTTTGTAGTGGGTGCTTTCTCAAAACAATTGATGAATCTGATAATTTCATCAAAGTCGTAGTTTTGAAGCAAAGAGCTTCAACTGCTGGTCTAGAAACAAGTAACATGCGTGGGAAAAATCTGCCTGCAAACAAGTATCCAGCCAAAAAGACCGAAGAAGTTATTTCTCACACTATATTATTTCCTGCCTACGAGAGCCACTGCACAAGGAAAGACTCATCGAAACTGTATCTTCCACCGAACTTGACCTTTCTAAAATGTATTCCATGTACAGAGAAGCTACAGTTGATCCTTTCGGAATTAAGTATTACAGCAATGTATTTCATGATATAAAGTTATATCTTAAGAAACCAAAAGTAGATACGTGTCATGTTTGTGACAAGTTCAAAATTAAGATTAATATAGATGAAACAGAGGATGACAAAGCTAAAGTAGCTCAAGCAAAGGATGAACACTATGACACCGCAGAAGCAGGTTACTCAGAAAAAATTAAATACAAGACCCTTGCCCAGCCTAAAATGGAAATACTAAGCGTTTTTCATTCCATTTGCAGCAGTGCTTACCGGCACCCGCTCTGGACACCTCTGTAGCATTTTACATGAGGCAGTTATGGACTTATAATTTTAACAATTCATCAATGCAACTGGAGAGGCGACATGCTATATGTGGCATGAAGCTATTTCTGGTCGTGGTGCTAATCAGATTGCGTCGTGTTTGTTCAAACACATGAAAAGTTTGCCACTTACGATTACACACATAATATTTTATTCTGATATGTGTGGCAGTCAGAATAAAAATTATCGTATAGCTGCCATGTTTTCAGCATTCCTGGCAGGTGAAACGAAAGTAGAAGTCATCGACCACAAATTCATTGTTCCAGGACATAATCACATGGAAGTGGATGTATATTATGCCATCATCGAAAAAAAAAGTTATTATACCAATATACCATCCACATTATTGGTACCAACTTGTTCGAGCATGTTGTAGTAAATTCGGTGCTGCTGAAATAGGCCAGGACGACTTTTTGGACTTCCACGCACTTCTGAAGGGCCCTTTGGTGTTGAGACACTAAAATGCAGGACACCCTTTCAAATGGCATGAAGAATATTGGTTGCACTACTGAGAGCAATAATTTAGAACAGTACAATTCAAAACTTCACTGAAAAAAGATGAAGTTTTTCAGACATTAGATCTGTACACAGAAAAAGAGAGACTTTATTTTTTTGCTGGTACTTGTCCCCCTAACTTTCATCAGTTCTATAGAGACTCCCCTACTGCAAATGTGTGTGATGTCGACCCAGATTTTAATTTACATGCACCCAGATGCGACGTAAAAAACGCAGACATTGTGAAAATAATATGTTTGTTAATGTATTAAACAGAAATTTAACATTAAAATTTTCATCTGTGGCACTAGGAAATATATTGACAAGTGTAACCATGGTATTGCTTCCACTAAAAAGTCTATATTATTATTCAGGAAGTAAAAACTTAAGTAAAAAAATTGGATTGTTTAGTAACACATAAGTCATTGTTTACTTGTACTTCTTTAGTAATTGATTTAATGTTAATACAGATGTATATGTTCTAAAACAATTAACTTGTTTCATAGTAAAAATTACAGTTTTGTAAAATAAGATTTTTTGACTTATGCTTTTTCCCGCCGACCCTAGACGTTTTTTATTAATTTTTTGTTTAATTTATAATATTACTATTAGTGAAGAATAAAAAATGTGTAATCCGGACTCTTTGAGATGACATTCGTGTCATATGATTTTTTGAGGGAATTAAGAGCCCGAAAAAATGGCTCATCCAGCCGCATAAAGAAGACATTGTAGTATTGCTGATTTTGAGGCATCTACAAACGGAATTTTAATACGTTGAGGGAAAAAAAAAAGAAATTTATTGGGGAAAATAAGAAAATTTGCTGCGAATTTTCGAAAATGTTAGGCGAATTTTGGATATTTTTGACCCTCGAATGTCCTCTAGTGGGGTTCAAGGACATCCAAAATGGCGGCCGGAGTGTCAGTTTTCAGGGGTCAAAGGTCACCCTCTCACCCACAGCCCCCAGCCCTTGTCCCCATAGGAACTATTCCTATCTACTCTCTGGTATTCTGTGAAACAACATTTGCTTCGATGGCATATGCACAATTTGTTTTATTAGTAACGTGCCCCATTCAAGAATGGTTAGCAAAAAAGTTTAATAATACGTATCGAGAATTTGACATTTGAAAGATTTCCACAATGCGTTATTTTTATATGCTGTACTGTTTAATGGAAATACAACACTACGAGAAAAAGTTGCCGAGTTGCAAAAAACACCACAATAAAACAAAAAAGGCAAAAAATAAAAGCCAGAATTAGCTGTTGACAGTGAACCTATACATAAAATTAAAGAATTGAATACTGTCGTATATAGAAAGAAGACACGAAGAAAAGTCATAGACAGAAAACATTATATTCAAATATAAGTTATAAAACATTATTAGAAATTTACTAACTGCAAATATTTGTAGCCTATTTTTAATGTTTGCTTTTTTTATTCATTTATTTTCTTATCTTAGTTGATTAATTATTTGCGAGGCTAAAGCTATTGAACTTGGTTTTTACTGACAGTAAAAACAAAATGTAACCAGCATAACAGATAAGCCTACTTTCTTCAAAGTGGGTGTAAATTAACCCTGAAAGTCAGAATCGTTTATGTAATCGGGAAATATTAAATCATAAAATTAATTGAGTTGTATGATAAACGAAATAAATTAAGAGTAAGTCAGCTTGCGAGTAGCCAATTTAATAAATTTGGGAAACCTTTTTCTAAGATGACATTTTATCATAAAGATAAAAATAGCCACCATTTTCAAAATATTACAGAACGAAGAACGAAATATACAAAAGTTAAGCCAGGTTTGTATGGAGTACAAGTGTACCAAGATTGATGAAATAACAAAAAAAAATTGTATTACTATACAATATATATATGGCCGTCAATTTGAAAATAAGCACACAGAATAAGCGAAATACACGTAGGTCAAGTAAGCTTTGTATGTAGTATATGTGTATCAAGTTTGACGAAATACTGAAAAATGTTTCCCAATATATGTTATAATATGCTAAAAATATAAAAACGGCAACCACTTTCAAAATTTGAACACAGGATGAACAAAATAAACAAAGGTGGTGTCAGATTTGCCAGTAGTATATGTAAACCAACTTTGGGGGATTTCAGATACATATATATATATCATTAGATAAGTAATACTATGCCAAAAATACGATAATACTATGCCAAAAATACGAAAATGTTCGCCACTTTCAAATTATAACTGAACGATATATGCTTATACAAAAGTCAAGTGAGATTTGTGTACATGTGTATTAAGTTTGGTTAAAAATTGAAAAATATTTACTAAGATATATAATACTATGTTAAAAATACAAAAATTACCACCATTTCGAAATATGAACACAGGCAAAAGGAAACAACACACAACAGTAAATTCAGCCTTCTATGTAGTATATATGTGTACTAAGTTTGTGAAGTTCTGAAAAATATTTCCTAAGATATGTATTACCATGCTGAAAATATAAAAATATCTGACATTTCGTAAACTTCCATGCAGGATGAACGAAATACACAAAAGTCAAGTCAACTTTGTACGTAGTATATATGTACCAAGTTTGATGCAATTCTAAAGAACAGTTCCTTAAATATCTAGTATGATAACAAAATTTTTAATGGCCACCATTTTGAAAATATTAACATGGCATAAACGAAATATATAAAAGTCAACTTAGGTTACGTATACAAAGTTTTATGAAATAGGGTCTACTGGTTTAAAAGTTTTTAGGCGGACATGCACACACACATGCACACACACACAGAGACCCACAGACAGAAAGGTGCTCTCATAAGCCTACTTTTTCCTCCGGAAAGTAGGGTAAAAACAGTTTTAAGCCTATTTAGCTTCAACTTGTTGAGAAAGGTTTGGAAGAAACTAATGTAACGAATTGTGTGCTGTTCAGTACACAACCCAGTGACAAATGAATGTTAGTTCCTTAGTTTTTATTAACTGAGATTATTATTTTCATATTTTTTGCACTCTGCTGGTACTGTATTATATTTTAATATAGCTATACGTACAAAACATTATATCCTGACGAAATTCAATGTTTTTATTTACTCCGCACTTAACGTTAAATGATAATTACTGAAAATAACGAAGTTTTATTTTATAAGGCGGTGTTGCAACGGATGTTATTTGTTTCCATTGCCTATGTATGCTGCAAAACTGTTCGCCGGTAATTAGCAATGGTATGGCACAATTAAACAGATGGGTTCCAGTATGTTATATGGCGGCTAGTTCCTTGTAACACGACATAACACAGCTAAAATATTTTTCAAGAGAACTAAAATGTGACTGACGTTATTAGTAACATTGTGCAAATAACCGCGTTCAAGTTTCATACAAAAAAAAATTTAATTTCGACTGATTCGTGATTAAAAGGCAAGGCGTGAAATTTGCAATTGCTTAACGGTTCTTTCCAACAAAACTTTTAAAATGTTAATATATATGTTTTAGTTTAATTTTCGCATGTAATTACCAACTATTTGTTTTATATTATTAAAATACTGTTGCATTTGTTTTAAGAATCACTCGGCCAATTTAGTAGCAACCTAGTAAACACAAGTTGCCGAAATTTTCGTATAAGCACAGGTTGAAATGATGTCAGTATCAGTCACAAAAAATTAAGATAGTCTTAAGTTTACAACCTATTATATTATTAAAATGTCTACTTTTAAAGCATGATACAATTTATTAAAAGTAATAAATTTTTGTAAGTTTGGCGTGTTATATTATTGAGCAAGTTTATTGAAGCAATAATGTTTGATTTGTTAAATATTTCGTCCAATTAAATCAATAAATATTTTTGTTAAATACTCAGCAAGTAATGTACTTCTATGGCTTTTAAAACTTTTCTTCCTGTTTTGTGCATTAAGAATTTTTTTACACCTACCAAACTATTTCTTGTAATAATAATAATAATAATTATAATTATTATCTCGGTGTTCGTAACAACGTCAACATTAAAATCAGGGCCAAACCTATGAGGCCACGTATGCGACCTATTTTTGTGTTATGTTTTGATCCAGATGACGAGGAAAACCATACATAGAACATTGTCTGTTATTGCAATAAATTATAAAGGCAGTTCCGCCTGGAATTCACTAATTTACTTTGGTTAGATCAAATAAATTACACACTATCTCACAGCAAAGTTTTAATCTTATATTTTCAAACACGAACATTACCAACATCGAAAAGGCACTTGGTCCTCTTGTTACTGAAGATATCGAGCATCCAGAACTTTACATCACAGTTAAACATACTGAACATAAATCACCCGAATGTAATATCATGTCACGATTTAGCGACTACAGGGGAGGTGGTTACCTCTCCTTGTACCTAACATTACAGAAATGAATGTTTGACGTGAATTAAATTGTTGAATCCTTAACAACAATTTTGACGAATGCAATACGGCAATGTATTATTACAAAGGTGGAAACTAGACCAAATTATCCCCACTAAATTTCTGATCACCTAACTCTTTTGCTTATACGAAAAGAGCACAATTTTAGAATATATACATAAATAAAAGTTCCGATAGTTACGAACAATTTTACATGTTCAGATGCTATATTTAAGAACGTATAAAATTTGATAAAAATGAATGGCTTAGAAACATTAGTTATAAAATTAGGTCAAATCCATAGTAATTTTGGAATTTTGTAAAATTCACGAAAATATGTATACGCACAAGTCTATAATTAAATAGACAATGATGAAATCCTCATATCAGAATAGGAAACCACTTTGGCAAAGACTTTGGAAAAGTCTACCAAATAGATAGTAAGTTAGTTAATAATCTGCCTCACGAATATTACTTGTCACCACTTGAAATTACTGTAAATTTAGTTCAGTGGGCACTTAAAACACTCAAACGTACAAAATATACCGGAACAGACGGTATACCAAATTTCATCAAAAAGGGTGCAGTGATGTATTAGCACCCATTTTAATTCATATTTTATAAAAGTCTATATACTGGGTTATATCCCAAAACTTGGAAACATGCAAAAGTAGTTCCGTAGTTCCCATCATTATGAAGGGTGATAAACACTTAGTATCAAATTATAGGCCTATTTCTTTATTATGTGGTTTTTCTCAAATTTTTGATAAAATAATTCATAAACACATTCTATTTCATGTATCAAGTATTTAAAACTCCATCAGGATGGAGCCTTATCCCCTATATTATTTATTGAATTTATAACGATATAACCGTTAACCTTTAAAATTCTAAGACTCTTCTTTACGCTGATGGTTTAATGATTTACTTTACTTTGTGTACAATTAATGACTGCATACTTCTACAGAATTATATAAACACTATTACCAACTGGTGTCTAGTGAATGATATGAACTTAAATGAGAATATAAAGCAAATTATTACATTTTCTCGTAAAATATGTAACATTGAATTAAAGTACATTATAAACAGTAAATGTATTTTAAAAACTCAGCGTTTACATGATCTTGGCGTGTTATTAGATTCAAAATTATGTTTTCATCATCACTTTGGCAATATTATCGCAGAAACTAATTAAACATTAGGGTTTATTAAATATTTTACACTCAGTGCAACTGACTTTGATTTGATTGTGTCTTTTAAATGTTTTTCTGTCTCTACATATGTTTCAATGACTGCTGTCGTAGGTTTATCTGTTGGTTGGAACTTAAATAATTAAATAAATATATTACCTTTATTAATAATGTCTGATTAGAAATACGATTATTAGTAGTGGAATATTATGTGAAACTATACAGTAATTTCAAGAAATTTAATGTGTCATAATTACTGTTCTATATAATCACTTAATAGAGGAAATGTTTATAATATGCGGTTGAAATATACTTATTCTATTAAATAACGACTGACGAGAGTCGAAATTTTGATTAATGACTATACCTAGCTACATTTTTTATTTTGTAATTTCAAAGAATTAACTTAAGACCTAATTCTATAGCTATTAATAAGCGTATATTTTAAAGCAACAATACTGTTTTCATACGTGAGGATTGTAAATAATAATTAAATACAATTTAGTTACCTTTTATTACTGCATTGTATCGTACTTCACCGCAGGTATCATGCTTACATTATTTAATATTTCCACACACCAGTGTGTGTGACATTTGCTGTGTTTCTTGATAGCCTACTATTGATTTCTTTATTCGGACTTGTTGATTTGTTGCCATGACTGCACGTTCTTCAGTTGTGGTTAACGGCAAGTTTCATCATTCGCATTGATTGACATTTTAATCACACTCTTTTAAATTATATTGTTACAAATGTAAATAAAATTAAAATTTCAATTTTTTTTGCTCAACTAAACGTTTAATGCAAAATGTAATATTTATATACATTACCAATTCATTATATTTTTTAACTTACACAGCTGTAAAACGTATTTACTTTCTGTTATATTACGCAGAGAATGACTGCAACCCGAAATCAGGTTGCAGAAACTTGTATTATTTTATTTACTTACCCAGGAAGACAACGAAAGTTCTCCAAGAAGCAGTCTATGCAAGCATCGAGAGTGTATTTGAATGTGGTAACATACACCTGAATCACATAGTAAGTTACTCCACGACTTTATTGGCGATGGTTTATTTTTCATTTAGAATATGTTCCACATTATCCGGGAAACACGTTCTTTATTTCAATTACATGAAACTTAGTATTACATCAATTCGACTGATTTTAATATACATTCATAAAAATAAACTGGTCCTCTATGCATATTCAAAAAACCTAACGTTTTGTGTTCGTAATTTTTTACACAAAAATATTACTTTATTAATAATTCTACACAGTTCAAAATACTCCCGTCATAATTTTTATAACAATCTTTATCCTTCGAATGACATTTTCACTGTTTAACCACGGCGACATAAATTATCTGAAATGCAAGCTGTAACTAAAATATTTTAGTTATTTTTTCCGCGTTTCGCCACTTCACATGAGTTTAACCAAAATAATAAACGAAATACTAGTATCACAAAATACTGTTCAACGAAAGACGAAAAAAAAATTGTGCACAAAGTAAAACTGACTTAAAGTCACAAAACCCAGTGAACAGTTGTAAAAGAAATGGATTTTTAGTATTCTTTTCGAAGGAAAAAGTACGCTTATGAGATAAGCTTCCTGTGTGTTTGTGAGACCGTGTGTCCGTGTCTGTGTGTCCCCTTAAAAACTTTTGAACCAGAGGACCGAATTTTGTCAAATTTTTACACATGTTATATTATTTAATCTGATTTGACTTTTATGTATTTAGCTTATACTCTGTTCTTATATTTTAAAAATTGCGGCCATTTTTATATTTTTAACATAGTAATACATAGCTTAGGAAATATTCTACGGAATTTCACCAAAAATGGTACACAAGTACTGCAAACAAAGCTGACTTTACTTTTATGCATTTAGATCATCCTGTGTTCATATTATCGAAATGGCGTCCTTTTTATTTCTTTAACATAGTATTATGTATCTTGCGAAATATAGTTCAGAATTTCATAAAACTTGATACGCATACTCTGCATACAAAGCAGACTTGACTTTTGCATATTTTGTTCATCCTCTTTTCATATTTTCAAAACGGCACTTATTATTACATTTATATCATAACATTACAATAAATAAGAAAAATTTTGCAGAATTTCACAAAACTTGGTACATATAAAGCCAAATTTATTTATTTACTTATTGTATATCGTTCATCCTGTGCTTATATTTTTAAATTTTTAACACAGTATTACATAGCTTAGAAAATATTTTTCAGAATTTCATCAAACTTGGTACAAGTATATTGCATTCAAAGCTGACTTTATGTTTGTTAATTTCGTTGATATCATGTTCATATTTTCTAAATGCAGGAATTTTTTTTTTATATTTTTAGCAAAGTATTACACACCTTTAGAAGTAATTTTCTGAATTTCATCAATCTTGGTACACATATAGACTACCTCATACAAAGCAGACTCGACTTTTGTGTATTTTGCTCATCCTATGTTCCTATTTTCAAATTAGCGTACATTTCCATATTTTCAGTATGTTACAACATATCTTTGTAAGTATTTTTAAGTATTGTACAAAACTTGATTCACATATACTACATACAAAGCTGACATTACTTTTGATGAATATCGTTTGTCCTGTATACATACTTTCTAAATGGTGGACTTTTTATATTTTTATATTTTTAGTACAGTATCACATATTTTAGAAAGTATTTTTTTAGAATTTGATTAAACTTGGTACATACATACTATAAAAAAGCTGGCTTAACTTTTCTGTATTTCATTTATCCTGTGTTCATGTTTTCAGAATTGCGGCGGTTTAAAAAAAATTATCATAGTATCACATACCTTAAGAAATATTTTTTTAGAATTTGATCAAACTTGGTATATGTATACTAGACAAAGTTGACTTAACTCTTCTGTGTTTCGTTTTTGCTGTGTTCATGTTTTCAAAATTGCGGCTATTTATATATTTTAGCATAGTATAACACATCTCAAATTGTTTTCACTATCTTACCAAACTTGGTACATAAACAGGCCTCCTAATTTCGAAATTGACTTTACGTACGTGTATTTTGTTTAGCCTGTGTCCATGTTTTTAAAATTGCACAATATTTATATTTTTCTCATAGTGTTACATTACGATATCTGTTTTATAAATTTTGCATAATTCCCAGTAGCAAAATTTGGTTGGGCCAACGTTCGCTCAACATTTAAATGTCACGTGAAACAACGTAGGTCCAACGGTGATTCTTGTCTGGATTATTACTAATTTCCTACATTGGCCCAACGTCGCTGGATTGTTGAAATTGTGTGTGTAACATATCTAATGCCAACCATTTACCAACGTTGGGCCAATATTTCTCTACAAAAATACTCACAAAATTAACTCTACAAATGTTAAATTAAGCAAAATATTCATAAGTTATATATTTTCTGAATTATTGTGGGTTACACAATTAAAATCAATAAAAATATTTCACGTAGAATCGAAGTGGATTCGAACCAGTGTCTTTGGTTTTGAGTACTTGTGACGAGAAATCTGTCGCCTTAATAACTGCTCTACACTGCCACATGCTTGACATACATATTTGAAAAACAAATATGTATTACATAGTTAAACTTACAATATCAAAGAAAGAGATATCTTTCGCTAATGAAATGTTTTTTTAACAATGCCAATGTTCAGCCAACCTACATACCAAATATTTTCGGTGGTAGGCCTACTGTGGGTTATGCAGTGTTAACCCAACATAAAGGTGCATACCTATTGCCAACGGTGTGTTTACCAACGGGTACCTAACAATTAACCAAGAAATTAAAATTTACAAAATTATGGTCGTTAATGTATTTTCTATTCTAATGGAGTTGTTTTTAGAAAGAAACACAATTTGTGTCACTGGAGGAGTCTGTTTACAAACTTGTTTCCGACATCAGCTATCTTCCAAACGAAAGCCTTTCTGTGGTTGGCATAATATGGGTAGTACAACATAGGACCAAATTTCCTGAAAATAACTTTCACCTAACCATTATAAACATATGTGTTGTTTGAGCAATGTTGGATGAATGTAAAATTACATATCTAACACCAACAGTATGATTACCAACTTGTTACCAACGCTCAGCCAACCAACATACAAAAGATTATGGTTGGCATAATGTGGGTAATGCAACGTTTCCAGCATTGTTCCAACGTGTAACCAACAGAGCAAAAATTACATAATATTAAATTTTTTCAAACTAAGTAACATTGTTATGTTATAAACTTGACTGATTGGTTATATTGTACTGTAAAACATGATTTCAAACTCTTTGGTAAAATATTGGTTTTGCAACCCCAACAGTACGTTTGACAATGTGTTGCCAAAATTAAATCCACAAAATTTAAATAAAAATATTTTGGTCTTCCAAAATGTTCAGATATTAAAAAAACTATTTTCAAAATGTTGCTAATTCATTGCAATAATAATATATTTTTGAACATATTTGCCA
The DNA here is from genome assembly GCA_003012365.1 of Medauroidea extradentata. Taxonomy (NCBI): domain Eukaryota; kingdom Metazoa; phylum Arthropoda; class Insecta; order Phasmatodea; family Phasmatidae; genus Medauroidea; species Medauroidea extradentata. The sequence goes on from PNEQ01037231.1 coordinate 41,670, forward strand.
GAATGCTACGTTGCCCCAATGTAGGAATTATGTGTGTGTTTTCCAACACAACATAATGCCAACGGTTACAACGAATTTTCGACTTTGGCCCAACGTCGGTTGCTACTGGGGCTATGTTGGGCCAACGTTGTATTAAGTGTGTTTTCCAACACAGTATATTGCAAAGATTACCAATGCTCAACTAACTTTCGTGCTCAGGTTTTCTGTGGTTGGCATAATGTAGGACGTGCAATGTAGGTCCAACGTACTGGTACAACCTATAGACAACGGTTGGATTAACAACATTGAGCCAAGATTAAACCAACTAAATAATTACCACATAAAATGGATTGTTTTAATAAAGCAACTCAATCGCACCAAAAACTTGGTAAAATGTTTATTTTACACCGTTGGCCCTATGTAATTATACACACTAAACCCCTAACTGTGTGTTTGCAAACTTGCTGCCAAAATTAAACCAACAAAATTAAAATAGCAAAATTTTGATCTTTTAATGTGTTCATACATTTCCTTATTTATTATAACTATTTTCAGAATGTTGTAGATTCACTGCAATAATAATCTGTTTTTGAACATATTTGTTGGCATACTGCATTGGGTCAACTTTGTATTTACGTGTGTTTTCCAACACAACATATTACCAACGGTTCCAACAAATTTTCACCGTTAGCCCAACGTGGGTTGCTATTGGGGATGTGCCTAACCATATAGTGGGGAGGCCTACAAACTGAACGTAGCGACACTTTACAGTACGACTGCTACTGGCTCCTGCCACATAGAGCTCGCTAACCAATGACGTGCACACATAGTCATGTGTAAGTTGCAGCCACTGAGCAAACTGAGGTAATTATTGAAGGTTCGTCCCTACAGTTTTCCGATCAATAGAATAACAGTGTGATATTAAGTGAAATATGACCTACGTGTAAAAACATTGCAAAAGCCAAGTAACAAACTAGGTCGTTTGAACAGCAAACCCTTCAGAGGGCCTATGCTGCAAAATACAGCTCGAGTGTTCGCGTACGAGCTGTTTCGAATGGTCAGATTCGCACACGAATTGGCCTAGTTGAAAACCGGTATGCTCCGCTGACTTGAACTCGCATACGAAATAAGTGTATGAAGTGAGCACCGTTGGTCGACAATATGGCGACTATTCGAATGTCTATCTCGACTTACAAAATATGAGGTTCTGTGATAACTAGCGGATTTAAAAAGTTAATCAGCATAATAAGAGTAACTTAAAATTAGCAGAAACAATAGCTGTTTCCGAATAGTGCCTTGAAGGATCCTTCGCACCCTCGCATCCTTGAAAAATGCATCATGAAGGATGCGGCCATTTTTTATTCGTGTTCGAATTCTACCGAGAATCCAAGATGTACCCTTCCACACATCCTTGGCTCAAGAATGCATGGCATGCATCCTTACGCCCTTACGATTGTCATTTCTTTGAATTGGGAATTGGGAAGGTATGTTTATACACAAATGCACCCTTACCGCGAAGAATTCATTGTTGTGAAGGCTGCGAGGATTCAGGGATCCGAGGATTAATCCTACGAATTCGGAAACAGCCAATGTTAGTGTAACTAACTCCACCAAACACAAAAGTAAATGTCTTAGTAATTGATAAACAGGATTTTGTGCAATATATACAACAAGTATCGTATTTTTGAACATTGCACGATATGGGCCTAGCATTTGTAGTGCTATGGTAGCGCGCTTGCTCTTTAACCAAAGCCTTCGGTTTTGAAACTATTCACGGATCAATATTGTTTTTTTATTTCAATAAATGCATTTTTAATTTCATGCTAGGAAAGTAACTCAACGAAATGTTAATTTATTTTACGTAACTTTATGTTTTAGATGCAATGAAACGAATCGTTACCTTCCGTTTTTAGAGACGAAGCAACTAATGTCGCAAATGTAGGCGCATGTTTAATTACACCTCATGAATATTTAGCTGCGCTTATCCGGTAAATGACATTAATTAAAATCACATTTTCTTAGACAAAAGCGTAATTTTTAAAATAAAAAACATATATTTCAACATAAAGAGTAATTATTTCCAGTTAATTAGGTTAAATAAAACACTTTTAGAGTTAGACTAACGAAACGAAGGCTTCAATAAAATAATGCATAAGTTACATAGCTTTAACCTATAATAATATAATTATGTTAACGATTTCATGTAATGAATTCGAGGCAGTTTAATTAATTTACAGCAAATTCTGTTTAATTTTATGTACGAAGCAAAATACCTACTGCTAACCTGTAGAATTTTTTTTGTCACAATATTTTACTCAAATAAAATGAACCACCTGCATTAATTGTTAAACAGCCATCATAATTCTAAAATATTACGAGAACTTCATTCTCTGGTTTGTACATAATGTGCAAAGAAAATGTTAAGTAACCAAAACGTCTGATAGTACACAATTTTCCATCGTTGCTTGTTGAAGTTTATGTGATTCAACAGCGAATGTTTAAATTTTATTTCACACTGTTACAACTGTTAACAGACAAATAACAAAACATATATGAATACACAAATAATGTAAAAAAACATCTGTATGTAGGTACAGCAATTGAACCTAGCATCGAGTTATCTTTTCCTACGATCAATTATCCAATCTTTATATAATGTTTTTCTTTATTATTCTGCTGTCTGTATCTTAGTGAATTTTTATTAAAAATTTACTGACTTTTTTGAAAAGGCACAAATTTGTATGTTTCAGATAATCTCAGAAATTAGCGACTCATAACATGCAATGAGATTGGCTTTAAATCAAAAATGTTACCATATTAATTTTAAAATATGTTATTCATAGTTAATAAATACAGTATTATTTAGTGATAAAGAGCGTGTATTTTTTTTCGTAAAATAAAAATACTATTGCAAAAGAACATACTTACATTTTTAACACTTAACTTAATTAGTTGCGAGGTTCTAGTTTCTATCCAAACATTGTTGGAAACTTTATATATATATATATATATATATATGTGTGTGTGTGTGTGTGTGTGTGTGTGTGTGTGTGTGTGTGTGTGTGTGTGTAGTATATTTGTTCAAATCTTGCTCCATAGCTTTGGTTTTTACAGCTTCTCGTGTGCGAAATTCCCAATTCATCCGCCTGCCACCACTCGAGTAGATTTTCGTATACGAATCTCGTGTGCGAGGACGGCAGACTGTTCAAGCATACCAACAGCGTATTTCGAGCGGTCAGGAGGGCGAATCGCATACGAGCAAAACTCGAGCACAGGCCCTCTGGGCGGACTTGGGAATACAAACGCAATATATTGCCTTTAATTTACAAACAGTAAGGAGACGTCTGCAAGTGTGTCTTGTGAGACCTGTATGGCAGGAAATAGCATATGTCGCAAACACACACAGAATGTGTGACCCTACTTTGTTGTTTTCTCTATTAGCGGGAATTAATAGATGTCGGCATTAGTTTACATCTGGCCTTCGGAAAACATAATTAGTGTGCGACTCTTGTCGGCCTCCCTTGGAAGTCATTAGTAAATAAATACTTCTTTGTGTGTGTGCCGCCATGCTCGTCGGACCCTAAGACGACATAGCCGAGGGGTAGCGAAAACAACAAATCGACAACCAACATATCAAGTTGTTTAACAATTTAACAAAGAGAGGGCGACGCATGGCTAGTTTGCTAGGAAGAGCGAGTGGTAATTTGACATTCAGGACCACGTGTCAACGAAGAAGGGGGAAAGGGTGGGTTGCTTGTAATAGGGGTGAAGCGCTGGGGTCACAGAAAACCCTACAAAGTACCGGCGGTAACCTAGTGATATATGAGGGTTGACATGCTGCAGCTGCGGAGTTGGGAGGCTGGGTTACCGCGGTGTGGTCACGGAGGTGCCGACAAAGTACCGGCGGTAACCTGGTGATATATGAGGGTTGGCATGCTGCTTCCGCGGAGTTGGGAGGCTGGGTTGCCGTGGTGTGGGCACGGAGGTGCCGACAAAGTACCGGCGGTAACCTGGTGATATATGAGGGTTGACATGCTGCAGCCGTGGAGTTGGGAGGCTGGGTTGCCGCGGTGTGGTCACGGAGGTGCCGACAAAGTACCGGTGGTAACCTGGTGATATATGAGGGTTGACATGCTGCAGCCGCGGAGTTGGGAGGCTGGGTTGCCGCGGTGTGGTCATGGAGGTGCCGATAAAGCACCGTCGGTAACCCAGTTATGCAGGTGGTGCATGCAAGAAATATCACAGAGGCGCGAACAGGGATGGTGTCTTGATAGTCAGCTTTTACCGCAAGACCGACACACACACAGCTGACGACATGTGTGCAAGACTGACACGACACAAAGCTCACGTTGGCATAATTCTATATAAGTATGTAACATTTACGTTTCCATGTCTCATTAATGTCCTTATTGAAGCGGTGCAGTCACGGAGGTGTCGGCCCTTGTTTTTCCTGTAACTTCATTCCGAAAATGCTCCATTCTTACCACTTGTCATTTTCACCAACGTAGAAAAATATCTAGTTTGTTGGCGAGAATGGATACCTGTCGCCTAAGCACTGGAAATTATATATATTTAAGAAATTAAAAAGAAAAATTAAACATATTTGATAAATGTATCTTTAAAAAATTTATTCAAATTTGTGCCTATCACTATAACCACAAAACACTTATAGGCAGTTCATTTGAAAGTAAGCACTTCTCCACACTTATATAGTCCAGTCACTTTAGATTTTTTAGCGGAAAAAATTCATAATAAGCTGAATTTTGGCAGACATAGGTATTCGACCTTCCTCTTCAACATACTGAAAGTCCTGACAAATCCAACTGGAGCTTAGGCCGCCATATTGAAAAAATGGCGGCCAAAATGGGTTTTTCGCTTTTTTTTATCGATTTTGGTAAGTTTTATCGCAAAATACGTTCTGACATAAAATGTTCTACGTAATATTTTCTACAAAATTGGCCATAACAATTTTTTTCGTAGGATGCATGTTTTTTGAGATATGGGCTCCGGAAAGATAGCAGTGGTCCCACTATCCTCAATAATATGCTTTCATGTCATGTATTTTTCCTAACAGAAAGGTTTTTATTAAATGGGACGGTTTGCTTTATCTTAACTTTATGCTAATTTCAAATTTCAAAGGGCCTGTAATGAGTCAAATCATTTTTTCTTTCCTGTATTCCTCTCTCCTTCTGGCCTAGATCCATTTCCACACCACGCAAGACGTAGGATACTTGGCGCGTTTTTTTTATAGTGGAATCCCCAGGAGGCATATAACCACTCTTCATTCTTCTGTGTTTCCGTATTTTCGTTGTCCATCTTGAACTAGCTTGGGTGATAATAATTTAGTCTTCATTATCCATGATTTCGACGAGGTTATCTGGGATTTCTTCGATATCGTCTTCACTGTCATCACAAGGCTGCTTGTTGAGGCAAGAGATTCCTTGACAATAACTGCAAATTGTAGAACATTTCAGGCCCATATTTTTGCATCCGCAAGAAGATCCACACCCTTTTGTACATTTGCAGGAGATCATCTTCAAAAGCGCATCTGGTGCTGCAGCAATGTTGGTTGGATTAGGGCATAATATTTTGTCCATCTTCCTCCAACCCCATGATTCAGGTGTCTTTTCCACACCTTGCCATAGCTGCACTTGATGGTAGACTCTATATGAATGTTGTC
>PNEQ01037232.1:0-47330 GCA_003012365.1 Medauroidea extradentata
CTCTCAGGGAGATTGGCTTACAATGAGATAGGGGAAGGACAAGGCAGATGGCTCGCACCCCCACCACTGCGACTTCCTCTAGACACGTCACTGTGATGAACCGCGCCCCCGGCCCTTAGCCACGCCTCTTAGCCTACTCGAACACGTGGCACGGAGAGCTATCTTCAAGTTTACTACCAGTCCCCGTAAGTCTTAAGTTTGTTGTAACAACCTGGTAAGAGCTATTGAAACAATCGAGTAGCGGCATACCGTACCCGTGTGAGATTTTCTTCATTAGTAGAGAAATTTTCATCGAAGCGAGGACAGGGCAGTATCCAAGCTCAGTCGTCAAAGCGTAGGATGATTAACGCCCAGACGCCAATATCAATTAGTAGGCCCTACATTACTAACATATTTTAACAACTCATCAGAAAAAGTCTAGCCCTTTTTCTCACACTTTACCAAATGACCTGTCACACGATGGTTGAGGAAAGAGAAAAGGGAGGGGGAATGGAACCTGATACAAGAAAAAAGTACAGGTCTGCTTTAATAGCAGCAGAGGTTGCCGAATCATTACACTATAATCATAATTTTTATTTTACATATGATGTAATTAATAAAACCGGTTCGGGTGAAGGAGGTTATTTGTTAATTAAAAAATAATGAACTAAACTTACCGTTCGGTAGGTACATGCATGGTTAAGCAGAATATGTAAAGTAACTCTACAGGATCTACCAATATATTTTGGCCTTTTTTCACGAAACTATTATGAAACAAAACTTGCAAATTAAACCCACTTGTGCGAATATAAACAATAACACATTTAATTAACGAAACAGTGCCATGACAAGAATATATTGGCGCAATACGATCCCCGCACTGCGATTGACGTCATTCTACATAAATCCTCGTGTGCGCTGAGAATATATTTTTCACGTAATATGTATTTTTTTATGGCTTTACGTTTTGTCGACAGAGAAGTTTTCAGAGACTAAACAAAGGACAGGAATTGGGAGAGGACTCGGCCATGGCTGAGGTTAATTCTACTAGAGGTTAGAAAGAAAATGTGTATTCTTATTGGAGAATTTGGCACAGGGAAATTTTCTGCCGCTAGTTTCGCTACAATCGCTAACGTACATTACAACATATTAAACCGTACAACAATTCATTTTAATTAGACGTGGTAAAGAAAAATTTAGTTTAATTTTTAAGTGAAAAACTAACCAAATTGGGATTCAAAATATGAACTTCACGTAATTTAAAATTCATAAAACCTCCTCTGTGATTGGTTAGTTCTTACCGATATCAACGCTCAAGCGGCAGACATTTTCCCTGTGTCAAATTTTTAACACTGATATTTCTAACCTGTATTAGAATTGACCTTAGCCATGACCACGGTCGTAGAAGTACAGGTCTGGTCTGGAGACTCACCTATCTACCAATGTATTTTGCTTGATCCCCTTGTTGTTTGGCTGCAGTTCACCAAGTTACCGATAATGTTCTGCATCTTTGGCGCTGCGGACAGGGCGGTCGGGCTCAAACTCCGCCCAATTTTTCCATTGTAACATTATAAAGAAAATAAAGATTGCTGGAATCATGCTTTAATATTGTGAGCGAAGGAAGTATTTCATAAATTTATAAAAAAAATACGTTTTGATAAATTGTTTATCTTAGTGGGAGGGAAGTGGGCGGAGTTTGAATCCGAACGCCCGGATTGCAACGCCAAAAAATGTATAGCATTATCGGTAACTTGGTGAACTGCAGACTAACAACAAGGGGGTCAAGTTTCCAGGCGAGTGTCCAGACCTGTTCTTCTACGGCCGTGGTCATGACCTATGTTGAGGAACCATCCCAGGAGATGGCTGAAATGATTTCGGGAAACAATGGAATACCGAAATCCGGATGGGCGGATCCGGGAATCGAATCCGCAATGCGAGTCCAACGGGTTACCGTTGCGTCACCTCACACAGCGTTTTGTAAATTGATGTTTTGCCAAATGAGTGGCCGCGTTTGTAAAGGCTGTTCTCGGTAAAGTAACACTTAGGAAGGATGCATCGTGAGTACTAATGACAATAATAGTAAAAGTTGTTTATTGTGGCCCCAGACGTTAAACGTTGAATAAAAGTTAAATCTGATGCACAGTGTAAGCTATATGTACAGGTCGTTCGGGATAAAGTGAGCAATAACCTTAGCAAAATATCACTAGCCGTTACTGTATATAATTCCATTTTAACTATAGTTCCCTTACTGCTTGTATGGTTGGCAGCGGAAATTACGCAATATAGATCCGTGTATTTTCCCTATTTAAACTGAACAATACTGAAACAAAATCAACCGAAATCGACGTAATTGCATTTCATATAATTAAAATACTATTTGTATCAAACTGTATCGACTCATACTGGTTGCAAACATCAAGTGACGTGTCCGAAGATGTTGCGCCTTCCCGTCGTTAGCCGTTACACGCGGAAAGACACGAATTGGCTGAAAATAGATCTTTAGCAGGGCTTATTTGAATATTCACTTAATCCCGAACCACCTATACTAACAATTGACAAGGGCCGCGGTTAGCGCACTCGCCTCCCACCAAGGCAATCCGGGTTTGATTCCCGCCGGGGTCGGTCCCCGGATCTTTGCATGAAGGAATCATTCCGGACGGCGGGTTATTCTCGGGGATCTGTCGTTTTTCTCGCCCTTCTCATTCTGACGCCTCTCCATTGTAGGGCCACAGCAGACGCCAACAGGCGCCTAGACGTAAGTCTGCATTCCGAGGTACGATACCCTGGGCCTGCCCCACTTATTAAACAAGTGACACATACAATAATTGGATGAAATGCATGTAACAACGAAAGCAACCAAGCTCACTTAACCGACAGTAAGTAGTCTACAGCAGTAAACGTTGAGAAAGTTACATTTTTCCGCGTCTACATAAACGCTTACTTGACGCTACGAATAGAACGTTTTAACGTGTACAACACTTTAAGAGGGCGTGGTACTTAATTCAACGCTAAAAGCATTAATTGATAGCTGTAGGTTTCTTGAAGACAATTTGGGAAAATTAATCAATAGCAATCCTAGACAATAGTTTTTGCCAACGTTTTAAACAAAAATTACTTCCAGTGTTACGAACTTCTGAGGCACAATCTCTGGCGCCGGAACCTCATGCATTTAACTGCGGCGCAAGAGATCACGCGTAACGAATTAGTAATTCTGGATAAATATTTACTCATGAAGTTGGCAAATACCATTATCTAGGATTGTCATTGAGTATTTTATCTATATTAGTTTCGAAAAAAGCGTAGAAATCAATTGATAATTTCTGTATTTATTTATCTACCACGCACTCTTAAGAATGTCACAAAACGATAGCCTGAACATGCAAATCACGCACACCTATCACCAGAATACAGTAGTTAGAAAAGTTAGGAATATCTACAGTGTTAATTATCGGATTATTATAATCCATCATATTATGCCAATCTAGCCTCTATGTGTGAAAAGTTATCAATAAATTTAAAGCCTTGTATAACGTAAACTTTTCATAACATTTCAGTGAACAAGAATATAATGTGTATTTAGTAACAATAGCCGATTCTGAATAGCGGGTTACAATTTTCAATTAATTGCCAATAAGACTTGCGACTGCTAACAGCGTCACAGAGGCAGGCTTCAGGTGGAGTCAAATCGTTTTGTTTGTTCGGTTTAAGATGGCGTCGCGTTGTGCCTCAGGCAAGTTGTTTTTCGCAGTTCTCAAGTATAGTTCACGAAGTCCAATCACTGCAGATTAAAACCCGAAGATACATCTACTGCCGGTCGTGTTATCGCAGTATGCTTGCTACAGTCGTCGGCATTATCTAAGGTCAGTGGGATGATGTGGCATTGCGTAATCGCCTTTGAACTGTGGACATAAAATACATGCCTGTCTCAAATATTCCGAGCTAGAGTAGTTGTTCGGATGACTGAGTGAAGTGGATAAGTGCTTGTCTCACATTCGGGAAGGTGGGAGTCCATGGTTTGATTTCTTACTCCAGTTATCCTGATTTCTGTCTTCCACAGTTTTCCGAAATCACTCCAGGCGAATACTGGGATGGTTCCTTTGTATATGCCCTGGCCGATTCCCTTCCCCTTTCCGCCATGTTTCACTGCCGATAGGCCTACTATGAAACTGTGAGAGGGCACGTAAAGCATTCAATAAATATTAATAAAATAATTCTGGAATGTTTTAATTTGAAATTATCATTGACAGCTAATGCAATGGCTTCTCTGCCTCAAATACTCGTCAGTGAAGAGATAGTATCTACTTTGTCCCTACACAGCTGATCAATGCCGCCAACTCACATTCCAACAGAATTACAAGGTTACCGCTTAGGATGCGTAATCTTTAAGATATACTTGCATTGCACAAAATCCTTTACCAAAATTTCTATATATGAAAAGGAATGCAAAATCACACACTGTTGCCATTTAAGGCCGCGAGAAAACAAGCTTTAAAGATTACTAAAAGGCCAAAAAAAACTGTTATTTTACGCGCAACATTGTTTGAATGCTATTATTAAACTGGCCGTTTGACCAGACCAATGAACGGCGTGCAAAGCTTCGGCCGTTACCAAGATATTCGAAAACTGTTCGGCGTGCTTAAATTACGCATACATAGAATAACATTTAAAGAACACTACACGTACGTATATCCATTTCAGATTATACAATTGTCAAGTTTATTTTTATGCTGCTGAAAATGGCGAGAATGGGTGTTGTTGCGATCGTTTTCATGTAGAAAATGCTGGCGCAGAATATTTTCAAAGGTATAGGCGTGTACAATACACCTCCATCGTCTATATAATGTCATAAAATGATAGGGTCACCACGGAATGTCTCACAGACGCGAGTTGTCGGCGAGAAGCCTGCGCGACAGTATACTGACATGAGCTTAGAGGCTAGGGAGAGGCTTGATGCGCATGGTATGTCGTCCTTACCGCTTCGGCACCTCTAGACTTCAAACGCGCAAAATACCCTCCCCCAAACGGCCCCATCAAGTAGATATAACTTAGTTAAGCAATTGTCGAATAATCTTATGCCCCCTGAAGCCCTGTTCACCGCTCAGCGGCCTAAAGGCGTAGTACGGAGAGCATATATCAACGCTAACTACATTATAGGTGATTCGGAATAAAGTAAGCACTCAGAAAAGCCCTAAGTCTAAAGTTATATTTTCAGCCAATTCATATATTTCCGTGCGCAACAGTTAAGGAGGCGGTTCACCTCAGTTTTCAACGTCTTTTATTATTTTTATATTTGTATAATTTTTTTTTTTTACAAAAATTTTGATTAAATCTTTCTCTTAGGAAATTTTTGTATCGCTTATAGTTCTTGCATAATGAGTCGTAAACGTCAAAATTTGCCCTTTACAGTTTTATGCACGCCACTAAAACCAACTGACATACCCAACCGAAAAAATTCACATTATATAACAACTTTGTAGGCTGTGATTTGATACACATTAAAACAAAAATATATGTAGTTTTGTATTTAAAAAAACTATTGATATTTTGAAATTTTAATTTTAAAATTCAGCCTTTTTTATTAAATATAAAAAGATATTAATTGTTGTTCGAAATATGTCAAATCATGACGTGACATGAATAGCCTCTCTGGACACGTCACTTAATGTTTGCGCATATAAGGTAACTTGTGCAGTCAGTATGAATCGATACAGTTTAATAAAAAAAATATTAATTACATAAAATACTATTACGTAGATTTAGGTTGGTATTGTTTCTGTATTTTTGTATTTAAATGGGAAAATACGCGGAGCTATGCCTATTGCGTAATTTCGCTGCCAACCATATAAGTAGTATGGTAACTATAGTAATGTTGAATTATATGCAGTAACGACTATAAATGTTTTTCTAATGTTAATTTTTAGTGCTCACTTTATCCCGAATGGCCTATAACAGACAATTGCAGGTTAAAGTAAAAAAAAAAAAAAAAGAGCAATAATATAAAACTTTCTGTCGTCAAAAGTTACTATTTTATTTTATATTACGCAAAATGAATGCGTCATTCTGATCAACCGTTTGCAATAAAAGTTGGCCAAATCTATTACCTAAAATCTATCGTTTTAGCTTTTTCATACCGACTTCTAAAAATCTGGAGGTTTCAATTAACATTTTAAAAGATATTGTATGTCCTACGGACGTGTTAACATGTTGTCTCCTGTAACGGAAAAAAAAATTGAAAACATTTGTTGAGGAGAACATAAGACAGACTTGTGTAATAAATTCTTGTTTCTCTTGCGCACGTTCACAGCGGAGACTTGCAGATCTACGGTCAAAGAAAAGTACCCACGTGTTCAGGCAGCGACGCGGATGCTTGCTGTGACAAACTAATAATTTTAATAATCAAATAAAAACCCACTGAATTCACACAAATTTCACTGGGTCGCCACGTAAATAATTCTCCAACCTAGATTACCAGGACTCAGTGATATGAACCTTGGACTCGCATCATTCGAGAAGACTCGAGTCTCCGACCAACATGATTTACTTTCCAACGGTATTCCAAAATCGCTCCACGTGAATGCTGGGATGGCTGCATGTTACAGGGCTTGGCCGATTCATTTCTCCACTTCTAGTCCAAGCTGCTGGTTCTGTGTCTAATAATTAGAGGCACGAATATTTCGCGTACTAATCTGGTAGCAGTCTAGACTTCTCAGTCATATACACACACTTGCCAAAGTAGAATATCCATTGGCTTCTAACAATACAAGTAGGTAGCCCCACGATTTATTATTTACTACTGGCTTGCAACCTCCAAAAGTGTATCAAAATATCTGTCGTCTAATAACGGAAGTTACAATGATATACAGGTTATTGGCGTTCAACCTGGCCTACAATCAACACGCGAAATACTCGTGCCTCTGCTAATAATCTCGACACGTTAATGGTGGGCCGCCTACCACGCACTTTAAATGCGTTGCAGTGTGTCGCAAATATTCTTTTTTAAAGAAACAATTCCACATTATGCTAACGTACGAAAAGAAAACACAGCTCGGACAAGGACAGATTGTCATTGTTTACACATTGTGCTCATTAAAAATACTGTTTCGAAGCCCTCCAACATAGCTAAACACGGCCTTTTCAGACTGCCGCACTTCAAACTATAGTAACCAAAGGAATACAAAACGCACATAGAACCGTACACTGGACTTTGCTGCAGGCTATCCAGCAATAAAATGATATGTTCACCGTATAATCCCATAGTTATAGGCACGAGTATTTCGCGTATTCATCTGGTAGCACCCTAAACTTCTCAGTACTATACACGTACTGGCTACTATAGCCATTTGTGCCATTTGTGCTAGATTGTATGTATATATATATATATATATATATATATATATATATATATATATATATATATATATGACTGAATTTGGCTCTTATGAAATTTTTTTTTATCTATCATAGTTTTCGCGTAATAGTTTGTTAGTCAAAATTTGCATGTTTCCGTTTTAAGGACTACACTAAAACCAACTGACATAGCAAACTAAAAAAATTCACAGTGGATAAAGTCGTCACAGGCTACAATGTCACGTACATAAAAACAAAGCATTTTTCTTTTGTATTTAAATGAAAATTCAGAAATTTAAAATTAAAATTTGAAAAATTCAATAATTTCTTTAAAAATACAAAAATATTTTATTTTGTGGTTAGACATAGCTGAATTTGTAGCCTACAACATCGTTATTCGCAGTGAATTTTTTCAGTTTGGTAAGTGAGTTGGTTTTAGTGTCGTCCATAAAACGGAAACATGCAAATTTTGGCTATAACGAGCCATTACGCTAAAACTATGCGAGATAAAAAAAAATTACAAGAGGAAAATTTCGTCACATTTTGTGTCTACAACAAGAAAAAAAGTAACCGGTAAAAATATAAAAAGAAAAACTTGGTGAAGAAATTTGAGGTAGTCTTTTCTGACCGTACAAGTGAGTACCACGTGATTTCACTGGGAGTTATTTTAACAACCAACATGCTAGAACACATTATCCTGTGTACACTGAATGAAGCCCTACCATTTGTCCATTACCTGCTACTCATTCAGACAGCAGACAATGAACTAATACACGGGACTTGAGTATGTATAGTACAACGGATTCTAGCATGCAGGTCATTGAAGTTGCGAATTATTCCTAGCCCTACTTATTACTGGCCCGCAGTCGTTAAATGGGTATCAAAACTACTGTCGTCTTATCTCAGAACTTACACTGAAGTACATACTCTTGATGTTCAAGCTGACCTAGAATCAATAAGCGAAATACTCCTGCCTCTACCCATAGTAAAACTGGATCGAATTGAATCTTGCACGATAGTTCGGCGCTTGGCACGTTGTAGTGTTGCGGCAATTGAGTGAGAGTGTTTGGTCAGCGCTCAACATCGAGGTCTTTAGCGCTCGTAAGAGGTGACATTAAATGAGTATAGAGCAGCGCCGGAATGAGAGAGCGGGGGAAAAAGGGAGATCCCCGAGAAAACCAGACGACCAGCGCCATCGTCCGGCACGATTCCCACGTGCGAAAATCTGGGGGCCGAGCCGGGAATCGAACCTTAATCGCCGTGGTGGGAGGTACCGCGACCCCACGCGGCAATTGATGCGCGCTTTAAAGTAGCCCTTACAGTTCCATCGCTTCTGAGCCTCGTAGGTGGGCCCATATGGGTTGGTACATCTAACTTCAAGCTATGGAGTTTAAATGGTGAAATAGTGTTGAAAATAATTATTTGTCAGTGGGGCAGTTTAAAAAAAAATATTTCAAATAAAATCGATGCTACGTACATTTTTTTAATGAACGCTGTCATAAGTAAAAATGTTGTCAGATTTTTTATATGCAAAACTTAATTTTAAAACGTATAACTTATTGTGTAAATAATATAGGAATTACATATTTTAAAAATCTTTTCTACTGTAATATTTTTTTAAAATATATTTTGCTTAGTTCACCTTTTGTTAAATGCTGTCTGTTTGGAATTAACTAATTTTAACGTGGACTCCATGGCTACAAACTAGGTAAGCATACCTCTTAAGGCTACAGGTTCCTATACTGTTTTTCGTGAGCTTAATTTTTTAAATCCTGAAAGGGATCAGATATCGCAAAATCGTTAGATAGAAATGTTTGGAAATTGTTTGTACTATGAAGAGTAATTTTTTTTTTCAAAACCTAACTTTCTATAATTTTGGTTGATTGTCGACATAATAATTTTTTTATAAAGTCAATAATTAGCCAAAATTATACAAAAGCTTACGTTTGAGAACAAATTAGGCTACATAGTACATTGCGACATTTCTATGTGACGGTTATACCATACCTGCTCCATTTCAGGATAAAAAATAAAAAAACTTTATAAAATACAGCCTAAATGGGGAACCGTAGCCTTAAGCATTGAAAGCAACCTCTATTAACCAAGGCCACGTGAAATTGACACTTATGCAGGCAAAGCAGCACTTTAGTGTCGATACTCAGAGCTTACAACTGCAGTATATTTTAAACCGAACCGTTTTTATGGGCTTACGCCATTGCTAGCAAATATTGCCGAGTTGCAGGAAAAAAAAAAAGTAATATAATCGTCGCACCAAGAAAGACGACCAAAATAAAAAATAATATTAATATAAAACGAAATAAGGTGTATGAAAAATGGCCACGTAAACCATCTGACATAACCGCAGGAAAACAAACATTTATGATTTCGTTTACATTGACTGTATCTCGGTCACAGCGCTAATTAAACTGCACACGGTACGTTTTACTCTCGGATTAGTACTGTACATAAAATTCTGACCTTACGAATATAGTAAAGAGCTCGCAGCAACTGGGGCATGTAAACGCCAATTTACGTCTGGCTGAGCAGTAAACCGCTGAAGTTGATAATGTTGCACCGGTGCACAGGAGTGTATATATAACGGATTGCGGCCACGATATACATAGCTCTGGCCCCGACGCCTGACTGAACCGAGTTCGACAATAAGAGTTGCTTATTGTAAGTAACCTGCTGGGGTTAGGGTGGTTTGATCAGTCGACTTACTTAAGTTAACTCGATCGTCAAGTTAACGTTTGAAAACCTGCAAGCGGTCCAGGGTCTCGTGACGTACTGAACGCTCGAAAATTCTACTCGGGATACTTTTCAAGCTGAAGTACTGCCCTACCCATGCTAACCTCGTGACTTTAAGTAACCACATTAGATAGTGCCTATGTCCTTCTTATTAAGCATACACGACTGATGCTGTACCAACACCAAACTCTTAACTGTAAAATGTAGGCCTGCATTAGTTTGGGAAATAATTATATGGATTACTCAAAAGATAAATTACTACACATCTTAAATTACTAACTACTATAGATATAATTTTTCACCGGAAAACAACTATTTAGGAAGCCGTTTTCATATTTTAACTATGGCATTGGAAATTAACATAATCGTTTCACGTATTGATAGTTGCGGTAATAGCCGGTTACATATTAACGTTACGGTACGAGCAATTTATTATGTCTGTTGGCTTCAAAATGTTCAGTGTCTATTTTAAGAGCTGTATAAATCTTGCAACAAAAGACTGACAGAATATGCAAAAATAATAAAAAGGATATAAATATTAAATACAGTAATAAAACCATTCCTAGTTAATAAATCACAATTATATACCTACAATAAAACTTTTTTGAAGCAAATACAAAAGCCGGTCTCTGTTACTCGAGTCGAAGTTTTGATTGGTACCTACTAGGATATCAATAGGATTGCTTAAAAAATAGAATTTCAGCGAAGTATTGCAATATAGTGTATTGTAATATAGTGTAATTTATTTATAATACATATTCTTCTAGTAAACAAATAATTTAATTATAGCAACCAAGATGCGTCCTTTGTGTATGCATGTCTGGACCAAAACCCTAAGCATGTTTTCGTATTTTGTGTCACTTTTTCTCTTCTACACTAACAGATACTCCACTCCGGTCAATGTCAGTCCTTGGTTTACATCCCTCGGGATGTCTTCTCAGACGAGCTGTCGCTCCAAGTGTATGTCCGTTGGCCGCTAGCTCATATCTCATTCATGTAGGGACGTTCCATAAAATAAAAAAAAATTCTTCTTCAAACTGGAAGATAATATTAAGTATATAGGCTTATGCTGAATGAGACGGCGCAGCGGTAACAAGTTGAAATCGCAAACGGGAGAACCCGATTTCGATTCCCATTTTCGGTCATCCTGATTTCGGTTTTCCATTGTTTACCGCAATCGCTCCTGGCAAACACTGCTATGGTTACTTGACACAGGCCAAGATAGATTTCTCTCTTATAAGATTTTGTCCTTGTGTAAAGTTGAGTGTAACAGTCTACAATCATGACCTCACGTTAAATTCAACTTACAGTGCCGTACATCAGATGCATATAATTTAAGTTTTAATAAGCCAGACAGGGTACATGATTTTATACTCACTGAAATATTGAACCCTAGGTTGTTAGATACGAATTTTATTGTTTTTATTTTTGTAGCTACAGAGGTTGACAGGAATGATTAAACTCTAAGGTTATTAGCTACGAATATAGCGTAGCAATCGTTTACGGCTCCAAGCCGGGCTGCAAATAAGAAAGACTGCTCAACACGAAAGTCACGTGGTTAATCTGGGCAGGGCAAAATTTCCGATGGCTTTCAAATAATAACTCGATGATTCATCAAGCGTCCAAAAATCACGATAGCCTGATTTGCTTGCAAGGTTTTAGACAGAACTAGTGTTCCGATTGTATATCCCTAAATGACATTTGCACCGGTGCAGCGAAAGTACAAGTTAAGACTTAAATTAAAAATTAAAAAACCGACCAACAGGATACTGAATTTCAAATCGTTCAGAACAGTAGAAATGCTCACATTCACTTTTTAATAAAAAAAAAAAAAAAAAAAGGAAAGAGCTGGTAACATTTTCGGCTGAACATTCTCGATCAAGTCACCTTAAAAAAAAAAAAAAAAACTAAATCAAAATCGGTTCACTTGTTTACGAGCTACGATGCCACAGGCAGACACACAGGTACACAAGAAAATGTGTTTTGTTATGGGAAAGCTTGGTATAGGAAAAATTTCTGCCGCTAGTTTTGCTGCTATCGCTAAGGGACCAGAAAAATACGAAAACTTAGTAAAATTACATTTACATAGGCTTGGTAATGACAGAAGTAATTTAACCTAATTTTAAAGTGAAAATAAATCAATTTCACGTTTTAAATTATCAACTTTAAGAGATTTAAAGTTCAGGAAAGCTCTGTGATAGGTCAGTTTTCACGTCTTACTGATACCAGCGCTCAAGTGGCAGAAATATTCCCTGTGAAAACTTTTAACATTGGTCTTTCGAGCCTGTAGTGGAATTAACCTTAGTCAAAGCTGTAATTAATGACACACACATGTCTTTTTCGACTCTGCATGCGCGAACACAGCAAACGGACTTGCACCGAAGCATGACAGGTGCATCTTTACAACCATGTTGGACCCACTTTGCACAAACCACTTGACGACTTGTACCTGCGTGTGTATAGGCCATTCACGATAAAGTGAGCACGGCATAAAGTTTTCTTTCTGCCGTTTTGCAGCCATCTGTACTATTTTTAGTATGAAAACTGCCATGTCACTAAAAACCAGTATAAACGTTTCAACACTCTCAAAAGTGAACACATTTTGTTCCATTAAAACATATTTTTAATTAATTATAAGTTCTGCTGAGTGTTCAGTTTATAGGTATTTTATTCCACTACAGAGCAGCCAGATAAGAACGTATAGCAAATTCTGCGTCGCACTCATAATATAGTAATATTTAATAGGTGCTGGTGATCGGGCAAACATGGTCACGTGACTGAGCACCTATCCTACTCTAGCAGGTTACTTAACATAACCACCTACTGCGACTTGGGACGTAAACTGAACATTTTTTTTCGGAGGGGACCCATGCCTCAAAATTCTATTTCATAAAATTTAAATTTTCGTTTTAGTGGCTTAAGTCTTATTGGTTACGTTACACGTGACGTTGAACTACAATAACCATGACTTTCTATAAAACACCAATGACAAATTAAAGGTAGTCCTGAATTTGGGAATGTTATAAAATAACACCGACCCTTCCCCCTAATAAAGCGAGAGATTCGCCCCCCCCCCCCGGAAAATTTGAATTTTAAAGATAAAAATGGTTTTGGTTTAGCAGTTTCTGTATGGTAAGGGGGGTCTGGACCACATTTCACTATTCTACCTAGTGTATGTTCAAACATTTCGGGGGAAGGTGGGGGGTTAAGCCCCCTCCTCTCCCACTCTCGCCCACAGAGCGTGCGACGAACCGCGTACTACACGTGCTGGAAACATTAGCTCAACTCCTAGAAGACAAGACACCTAGCACGCTGCTCGGGCGGAGGTCCACGTCGACCGAACCGGAACCAAGGCGGCGCGTTCAAGGTCATCGTTCCTCGACGCGTCACGCGATGTGAGAGCGTCCCTACTTGTCTCCAGAGACTCGGTTCAGTTTCACGTTTTAGTTTTAGCGCGGGCAGTATTTAGCGGATGAACGGTGATGTCGCGTTGTCGAGCGTGTTCTTTTTGCTACACGAAACTGCTTAAAGTGTCGCCAATATCTTCGTATATTAAAATAATTTATATTTTTTACTATGATCATAGGCCTACGTTTTGAAAATACGACACATTAGGTCCTTCAAATAAGTTTAAAACTTTTTTTTTTTCAGACTACTGTGTCCAGAAATAAAAAAAAATATTTTTAAAACAGACACAGAGAAGCACTCTCTTGACATCATGCCATATTTTCTACAAATAAAATTGTAGAGCCACCGTTTAACGTCCTATAATAAATGACTGCAAATAAAACACTTCGTGCCAATTTAGTGGACGCAATAACGAAAGTGAATGAGCAAATATATAACTTGTGTTAATAATAAATTAAATTTAAATGCAGGCAAATGTAAATACATTACAACTGGGACTAGTAAAATGCTAACGAAAATTAATAGCGACCAGTAAATTAAAGGTTATGTAACTGCAGTTCCCAAGCGTGGAAAGTATTAAAACTTTGGAATTGTTTTCCATCTAATTCTCTCCTGGAATAAACATTTTTCCTCTATCCTTCAAACTGACTACTACAAACTTAGTAGTCAACCGGTATTGTTTTATCCTACTGTTTTGTATATTACGTCGACAACTCTCTGCAAAACAGGGTCAAAAACTACAGAATGAATGTGTAAGGTATATTTATAACCTAAAACTAAGAGACCACTTTACATAACCTTTAATTAAAATTAGTTGGCTGAGCATGCGATGGAAAACGACTATTTAACTTTGTCACACACAGTCGTGTCTGCAACGAGTTGCACGCTAATGTTTTAAACACATCTAAATCATTAATTGTATTAAGAAATACAAAGTTTCTACTGACAGGCAAAAATTAGAACAATTCAAAATAAAAATTTATCATTATTTGTTAAAATTTTTCTCTTGTAAGTGTACTATATATACTACTGTTAAAAATTCAAATTTGTTTTTTGTATAATAAGTTAGCTTGTATTTTTGTTATTATTATTTTTTTCTTTCGTACGTAAGAATAAGGTCTCATGATTTGTTCATAAGCAGTGTACAACATTCACGACACATTAAAAAAACACCGTAGTCCTGCGTTTTGTTCTTGTTTAAATACATAAATAAAGGCAATAATCTTGACTGACGCATCTGTCTCGCCCATATGACTTACCTTTATAACTGCCTCCCACTGATAAAAAATTGAACCTCTAATACTTATGTAGGCCTATCTTAAGATGTGTTATTTAGCACACAGAAAATATATTTCCTTTCTTTATTTATTTATTCGTCATTCCGTCGATCCTTCAAAATAAGCCGTATAACTAAGGATGTGGTATTGTTACTACGAATTACAAAAAGCCATAAACCATATTGCCACAACCGAAACAAAAAATAAATATTATTGTTTACATAAAGCAGTCCAATTTAGAAGGGAAAAAACAACTTAAGCAAATCTTGTTAGTTCTGAGGGCACCCACTTTTAATGTTGTACATGTTTCATGTGGGCTTATATGTCGACAGTTTTGGTTCTAAAATGAAGCAGAGACGACCATTTCATAGGATGTACAGTAAATTTAATCTTACCTTGTAACTGGTATTACTTATATGTGAACAGTAACTTGCTAAAGAAATGCCAAACTTTACTGAAGTTACACGATGTCAATAAAATCAGTACATGATGTACCAAACATTAGTTTCAAACTGGGATATTTCCGCACACCGTTCCTTATCTCATTTTGTTTCTTTTGTTCTTCTGCACCGTTCCCCAATGTCTGACGCATCACGGAAACAGCACATACGCCATGCTGAAAGGAAGTGTAGGGGTTGGAGGACAATAGACTATATATCGTCAGGCAACAGGTAGAAAGCAGCTACATTGCAGGGAACCAAGCAGGTGTGAGCTTGGCATGGCGAGGAGAGGGGGTATCATAGCGGTTGCGCTAACACAGTCGCGGTATCGACACAAAGCGGATGGATCGCGTCCCGAACAACATTAGAGGTTGCCGAGCTTGTGGGCGACTGGAGGGGTGAGTGGGATTGGAGGATTCGTGTGCCAATCAGATCACCCGGCCGAGAGCTGGTTCGCCGCAGGAATCACGACCCAGCACCAATTACGTGCCATCACCGCACCGTCGACCTTATTGTACAGGCTATCCACGGTAAACTGAGCACTTCTTAAAGGCTGCCGCCTGGCTGGTACTCGAACTGCGTGCAGTGTGTTCGGAGTTCTCACAGATACGTGCGTCCACAGTTCTTATCTACGAAAAGTGAGAGATTTTGGTCAGCGTTTAACATCTAGGTCTTTAGCGCTGGTGAAGGGAGACACGATGTGAGTATGGAGCAGCGCCAGAATGAAGGGGCGGAGGAAACGGGAGATCCCCGAGAAAACCCGCCGACCAACGGCATCGTCCGATACGATTCCCACATACGAAAATTCTGGGACCAAACCCGCCGGAAAATCTACGAAAAGAAAACACACTTCAGACTACTTGTGAATATAATAATAAGACGCCATGCGCATTGGAAGAATAGTTTTAAAGCCCTCAACTTGTCTAAAATACACATTTTAGACGGTTATTTCTCAAGATATATGTATCACATTAGTTCGAAATTGGGATCTAAAATTACATAGGACTTTGCTACAGTGACGGGTTAAATAATATGCTAGGATCGCCGATTAAAGTCCCACAAAAAAAAACGTTACGGCGAGAACACTTCACACGCGTTTACGACTTTGGACGTAGAGGCGAGATACATACCCTTCACTAGCCGGCCGCTTTAAGGAGATCGATCCTTACCGTCTTGGATTTATCCGTTGTTTTTTTTTTTTTTTTTTTTTAAATAACTTTGGAGTCAGATATATCAACTTTTTTTTAGTACTACAGAGCACATAGATAAATATATACATCAATATTCTAAAGTCGTTAAAACCTCAACATAATTTTTTTTTAAAACGGGAAACAGCCGACCGTAAAAAAGTGATTTACTTAGGGAGCGACTACAGTTTTCACAAAAAAGACAGAAACCATGCCGTACAAATAAAAAAAAGGGTTACTGAAACGATAAACTTTGCCATGCCAACACGAAAAACGTAAAACAGATCTATTCCTTGATTTAGCCTATAAGAAAAGCCATAAATCCAAGTTAACGGTGATCAACAAGAAATTGCCACAACCTACATACTATTACTATTGCTATTACTGCCAAAAACGAAAACTTCTGAGAGTAGTGACATATGCGTTTATTTACGTGGCAATATTTCACTGAAAAGTAGCGAAAAGAAAGAAAAGGCGAAAAGCAAAAATTTCAAAAGACCTTAAAACATATATTT
Source organism: Medauroidea extradentata (assembly GCA_003012365.1). Lineage (NCBI taxonomy): Eukaryota > Metazoa > Arthropoda > Insecta > Phasmatodea > Phasmatidae > Medauroidea > Medauroidea extradentata. Next base: position 16,902 of record PNEQ01037232.1, read on the forward strand.
ACCGTGGAAAGACTATATGCTATAAGTAGAGACGGGAAATATTCGCGGGTTCAATGAGCTGTAGGCTAGCCTCCAAGAATATATGTGAAATCGTGCAGACATCAGTTGTTTATTAGCTGCTCGCTGACACTGTGAAATGGACCTATATTTAGCTACAGTTTTATTATTGGCTCAGCTACTTCCAGGAAGTATCGAGTACGTCAACGGCCAATTGTGAATGTGATACAGACCTACAGTTCCTGGAACTCTAGCTTGTGCCAAAAGAAAACGCGAATTTTTCAAGTATCTATATATATAGGACTGCAATATGTCTCTGATCTACAGCCCAGCATTTATTTCATTCACAGTGGTTAAATTTTCGCTCTTAATTGAGAATATGCATACCGTAAAATGGGGTGAATCAGCGAGGTGAATAGGAACGAAATTTCAAATAAATTTTTCGCCAACAACTCGTCAGTAAAACATGTTTTCTTTAATTAAATGACACTATCGTTTATAAGCAGTTCTTACGTGCAAATATAACAACAGTTTCTTTAAAAGGAGGTTTTCTATGAAAAATTTGGTTGTAAACTTTCGTTCCTATTCACCACACTGTTCCTATTCACCCCGTTTTACGGTAACCTATTTTGCGGAAATTATTAATTTCCCTATCATAAATGAAGAGTCAGTTGAATTACTGACAATGTTTCTTTATAGAATCGCGAATTTTTGTACTTAATTTATTGTTAGTAAAAAATATAGTGAGGTTTTGCTTAGGTAGAAGATAATTATTATTTTTATTCAGAACGTTAAATAAATACGATTACTTATTCATATATACGATGTGCGCAGTGAGAGGTAATTATAGCTACGCTCTTGTTGTGCATTTTAAAATAAAGAAAAATTCAGTGGACGTGTAATACGAGCTTTAAAGTAATAATGTTAAATTTACGTAGGTCTATTGTTCCTTTACTTTTCTGTCGCATTCAGGTCTGCAAGTCGTGGTTGACTTGTTAGACTCATGGAAACGTTTTGTGCAGCATTCTTCACGACGGTTACTCATAACGCAAGATGTGTCAATTGAGCGCGCTTTGTGAAAAAAAGTCAGGAATGGAAAGTGGCGGTGAAGAAACTGTCGCAAAATAGCCGCGGAGTGAAAGTGGTCACGCATAACAGTTAACGCGTTATCAGCGTAACCACAAAACAATAGCGTCTTGTGCCAGGCTAGCATGTGCCAACTAACTCAGCCCGTGTGCGGTTACGTGAGAGCATGGTTACAAGACTTACTGGTCACGCGAGCTAGGAAAGGTCCTGACGATGCGTAGATGAGAAGTTTCCCCCTCCTTCTACCCCTAACCAGCGCGTGTGTGCGCAGCTGCTCATTGGTTGTAGCTGCTCATCCCACACTTAGGGCTCCGTAATTTTCCCTCTTGCTGGCTGGGAGGGGAAATGTGGGGCGTGTAGCTGCGCAGTAGATACCATTTCTCGTCCGTTTCGCCACTCTCTCAAAACTTTTCCTAGGCTGCGCGACTTATACTGAGATGACCTACTTAAATCATAGGTAGAGCCACTGTATTCGGTTAAATTAATTCTGCATCAACTCGTTTCAGTGCTGTACGTACACATCTACAGCTCTGCTTCATGGCACAGACTAAGAAGTAATACAGATGTGAAATGACGTGGCCGGTCATTTGATACGGGCGAACTTCGCCGCTTATTGGCTGCCCTGAGGCTGTTGATATCAGCCCCGTGTTTGATTGGCTCCTGCATGTTACGACAGGTTTACTATTATCCTGGCTGCCGACTATAGGTCATTTGCGATAAAGTGAGAACTGCAAAAAGTTTTCTTTCGGCCGTTTTGCAGCCAGCTTAACTACTTTTTAATATGAAAACTTCCATTTAACTAAAAACCAGTGGAAACGTTTAAACACTCACAAAAGTTAACACCTATTGACCCAATAAACATATTTTTAGTTAATTACAAGTTCTCTTGAGTGCTCAGTTTATTGTCAGTAACCTATAGCAGGGCAGCTGCCTTACGCTGATTGGCGGTAGGCATTTCAACCATGTTGCTGGCCAGCGAAGCCATTTTCACTGGCACGCGTGACCGAGTTTGCCATCCTGACGGATATTTCACTTCTGTATACCTAAATATTCTGTGTTCATGGCATGTGAACGTGCTGAGGATTCGCTCATTTGACTGAGCAATGATTATACAGTTACTCAGACACTACACGTCTGTGATTTACTGATAAAAGATGCTGGGAATTAAAACATCCAATCACTTATCATGAAACAGAGCCGTAGATGTGCACGTGAGACATTGTTGAAAAGTAGATGCGAAATTACTTTCATAAAAATCAGTGGTTCTAGTCATATGAAACTAAAAGAGATGTCTAACTTGAACATACTAGTCATATTGGTATTGTACAAAATATACATTCATAATTGGGTGTTCGTTTGTCATGCATTCCCTCCCTCCCCCCATCTGTTTAACACCTGATGGTTTCAACTTAGAACCCAATTAGCCTATGTAATAGTTTACTACGTTCTGACCACGCGAGACCATGTGTTAGTAGACAAGACTTTAAATAATTAACTGTGGTAAGTAGGCAGGGCCCTTAACATGTCATCGACAGCGAGATCTAGAGGGAACCAATGGTTCGGATGGACAGGAAACAAGGAAGGAAATGGCCATGCCCTTTGGAGTAATTTCGGGAAATCATTGGAAACCGAAATTATGATTCCCAAGCTAGGAATTGAACCCACATCCTCCCGAGTTCGAATCCAATGTGTAACCTTTGTGCCACATTCGTTTGAGAGAAGTGTGCTTTCTTGATGAACATGCGATTGTACAGCTGATGCGAGACACGTCCTGTAGAAATTACAACTTAATTATTCCTTGCAGAAACCCGGGTTTTCCTTCATGAGAGTGTGAACACAAAAACAAAAGATATCCTGATCAGTGATCACACTGGACTCCAAGTCTACAAGAAGGCCACAACAAATGCACAGAGGCATGCAAAATTCGCGTCATATTTTGATGACTTTATGTGCACACACGAGTGTAGGCTGTAAGGTAATTGCCCATGAGTAGAGCCCAGTAGTTTTCGCGAAAAGATTTTTGCCCCACTTTGTTTCAGTGCCTTACGTGCACACCTGCATCTCTGCTTTGTGGTCAGTGATTGGATGTCGTGACACCCAGCGTCTTGAGGTTAAACCCGCAAATCACAGACGTGTTATACGTATACTGATTCGCACAGTCAAATGAATAACGACTCTGCACAAAAACACTCTGTCAATGGCCATGAAGTTGAGCTGCATGTGTGCACGTAAGGCACTGAAACAAAGTGGGCCAAAAATCTTTTCACCAAAAATTCCCGTCCCTACTCATGAGTCTCTATTTAACGTATTGCGTGTATGACCACTTCACGGAAGGTTGGTCAATCTACCTCAAAGTATGTAACAGTTGGCCAGAAGCCACAAGCTACAACCTTTTAGGCAAATGGAAGACGTCGAGCGAATTTACAGCTGTTTGCAGCCTTTTCTGTTGTCTGAAGTCTGAAGATAACTAATTTCGCACGTCCGTACAACTTCAGAGCCATGAGGGACACCGAGTTGGAGTCGCCACTCACTCGGTTTGGCCGCCCCGCTTCTTGAGCGAGAAACCTGACGACGCGACGTAAGGACAATTGAATCACAAACACCCGGCCAAGAGTGCAAGTGGCGCTGACTCGGGTGAACAGACGACCCTGGACCTATATAGACTGCAGGTCGCTGTATCCTCGAGTTTTCCCCAGTCTGGTCATAGGAGATTACAAGGTCATGTTTATGTGCCCGATTCCGAATTGGATTGCGAAGTTGGTCTATGCTGTCACACTCACATCACTATGGTTTAGATTCGTTTAACTTACACTGAAAAACAACACTTAACCGACAATACGTTACGACTTCTTCAACGAACTCTTGTACTAACATCACGTAACTAAGTTATCCGAACATTGCCTATAGATGTGTGTCCTTACTGTGCATCTCAGTTACGAAAGCCACATGTAGATATGTATATCATCCCAGATGGTTTGTCGTTAACGGTATTTCAGGGAACCTGTTTTCACAGGAAACCCCCTAGTCATTTCATTTGCGCACAAAGGAATTTTTCTTGGTAGACGGCTGTCAAATTGCGGCCTTCGTAACTGAGACATACTATGATACTAGTCGCAGAAAACTCTAAATACGACTGTTAAAACTAACGTGACAAAATTAATAATACTAAAGACAAAAGCTTAAGGCAACTACTGAGGCCAATAGTACAGATTACATTCGACAAGGAAAACCATGACAGCATCCTACTATTAAATGTTTTGAGTTCCAGGACAGTAGAGTTTGTAGAAAATTTCTTCTATTGGCCAAATATATACAGTTTACAATAAGTCCAAAAAAAAAAAAATACAAAAAAGCAGTAATAAAAACGTACGAAGGACTTAAGTTATAGGGTAATATCATATATCGTTAGACATTATTCCATGATAAATCACATTTCAGCATCACAGTGTTGGGAAGTAAAAACTTGATTTCCTGAGGATAAAGTAATTTGACAAGCAGGAAATAAATCAATATGTAACAAATATATAATATAAACTATTGCCACAATTAGTCCTACGTTTAACATTTAGCTGACACGGGCATTCGAAATTACCACGAAGTAGGGTAGATTTTCCCCTTAATCTGCAATGATGTAAAAGTCAAATTCCTATGAGAACTATTGACGAATAGTGCCCCATTTGCTACATACATATTTAAAAATTAGCCAATCCTGTTATCAGTACCAGTTAACCGTAAAACCACTGAGAATGCTGGCTATATGTAGAGACACTGGAAAATCGCGAAAATATTTAACATAGTCTCCAATAAAGTGTAGTATCTCAATCGTGACACGTGTGAACAGTTTTCTGGCAAATCACACACGTTCTGTGTCAAAACTGTACAGTTCTAATTGGGTCTGTGGAAGAGAGCCACAGAGCTTCATATAAACGATAGCCTATATAAGTGCAAAACCTTCAGTGTTATAGGCCTACATAGTGTGTTGGAGCCTAGCAAACAATCAACTTTTCCCGCGATATACCAGTGTCTCTAGCTATATGTAATACATAAGGTCTTTCAGAAAAATTAAACTATTCGACAAGAACTACACTCAAGGTACGAAATCTGTACAAACAGCTTCCCTTTCATTCTTCTACTTAAAACATTGTAACCTAAGAACAACTAACTAGGCCTACATAAAAATTGCACTATCAAACGGCATAAGTGTGAAGGAGTGTAACAGAATGTGGCAAAAGTGGGCCTATACGTACCCAAATGAAATGTGTACTTCATCCATGTTCAAACGTTTATAATTGTTTTACTTTAAATTATAAAACGAAATGTTTGCACTACTTAGTGATATCCTGTATGCTTACATTAAAACAGACACACCTAACCCACCCAACGCACTTATGAGAAGAAAAACACATAAAATTACAACACATATCGACAAATTTCACAATATATTTACACACGCTAATTTATAGCCCAAAGACGGTGTATTTCCCCAGAACAATAGACATAAATGTAGGTCAGCCTCATTATGCAGCTACTGGTTCTTTCGTAGGGCCTATTCACTTGCATTGCAACGCAGTTTGGTCAAGAACGGATTAGCAGCCATTTTAAAGGAGGGGGGGGGGGCTGACTACCTTTCACTACAACCCTCCAATAATGCGGGTGGTCCAGGGGATCCTCTCCCGGAAAATTTTTAATTTCGAAGCCTAAATTGGTGCTATTTAAATGATTTTAACGTGAACTATTAAATATATAACTGGTAAGAACTGTAATATTTTTATAATCCAATTTCGTTAATTAGATACTTTGTTTTTTTGTGCCTATTGCAATTGGCTCTCAGGGGGCGACCGCCCCCTTCGCCCTCCACCACCCTTAATCCGTCATTGAGTTTGGTTAGCCATAACTAGTGAAATACTGCAGCAATGTTCACAAATACACAACGGTGCGCGAGCTTTCCGCTCACACACACACACACACACACATATATATATAAGGGTGGGAAATGAATTTTACTTGGATTTGGCAGTACAAATGTTCCCACAATTAGAGCGCTTTAGTCCTAGAATTTGAAAGAGCAAAACAAAAATTTATTTGATAAATGTTCATCCCCAAAACATGTAAGCTACTTAGTCAACTACACGGCTGGACCAAGTCTTCCCAATATTTTTGTGTATATAACCCGGGCTAGTTTGAGGGCGCAGCAACGACACGTCATTCCACCACCTGCGTACTTCTGTCGCCCGTGTTGCCGCCCTGCGGCCGATGAATATTTACATCGCGACCAAGTCCTAACGCAGAGAGAATATCAATATGGACACGGTGCGCGAGCCGAGGACCAATCCAGAACTCAGTCCCAGGTGGGAGACCTTCACGATGCATATATAAATAGAAGATTTAAATTAATACGATTTCACTACACTTCACTGTGTAGGTCTAAGTACTTCACACAATAAAAATATTAATCAGTCGCCATAATTTTACTGCTAAGTACAAAAAATGAGAAAGTAATACTGTCACAGCTATTGGAATATTTCAAAAGTTATACCATTTCTAGAAACATGCCGCATAAATAGGGAGGGAAATAGTATACATAGACTTCCCCTATTATCTTTCTCCTTGTACCCGCACCTGGTGTGGGTAAGCTGTAATAAAGGCAATGTGTACTATTTCTAGCGATGACGGTTGATGGTGAAATTTCGCGAACTCAAAGACCTGCATGTTAGAATCAAATATCCTATGTACACTCAAGCCCTGTCTGTTCATTGTCTGCTGTTCCACTGAGTAGCAGCTAGTGGACAAATGGTCGGGACTTGAGTATGCATTGGGGATTTCATTCTAACGTGCAGGTCATCGAATTCGCGAAATTTCACAATCTCTGATGATTGTACATCGCGGGAAACGTTGACTATTTGCTTGATTCCATTGTAATGCGCACATAAATGACTGTCTAAATTTTGCTGCTGGCATACGTCTGTCTTCGAAAATGTTTGCCCCATTTAACTCGACCAACGAGAGTACCACTGTTTAAACGAAGAACGTCTCTGATTCGTCTTCAAACAAGTTATGGTGTCTCTATAAACACATCAGCCAATAAGACACAGCGCAGTGTCTTGGAGGCTATAATGGCTCAAATAATTGTCGTGATTTACCATAATCTCTAAATATTTCCTACGTACAAGACCGAGTACAGAGACACTATCACGGAAAACCAACGAGAAATTAAAACAATACTGCGTGAAATCTTAAAACATCCTACACGTTAAGTCACAAAAATTATGTAATAAAACTTGCAAGCGTGCTCTATTTCAGTACGATTATAAATCAGTCAATACCAACTGTAGATATTTGCACAGAAAAAAAAATTGTTAGCACTGAGACAGCGTAATAATTTTGCAGCAAAAACAAAATAATTGTTGGTGACCACCATATTTTACTGGTGACAAAATATTTTATGGTGAGCACCAAAATATTTTGTTGTCTCAATTGTAACAATACCTGTATTTTATAGCTGCCAAAAAATATTTTTTTCATGTAGAAATTGTGGTACATACGTGGCGAAATTCTGGTACTATACGTGAGGAGATGATGTCACGTCATGTTCACTAAACAAAGCGAGTGATAAGAGTAAACTTGTTTTATCCTTTTTTGGTTATCCCATTATCATCAAACATTTCGATCTATCGTATCAAAGATTCTGATTCAATGAACACATTTCCGAAACTTGCAACCTAGGGCTACGTTCCGTTTATAATACTCATTAAACGTTTTTGCAGCTGCTTGTGCGCATACATATGAGTCCATAATTAGATTGTTTAATTTAAACCTCAGACTGACTTAATTTTACCATAGGAAATATTAAGCTTGTATTTTCGGCAGAAGGGTTAATAGTTCTTCACTGTAAAAAAATAGTTTGTAAATTTGCCACACGTGCGTATAAGAGCGCTAAGAAAGTAGGTATGGTAGAATTTATTCCATGGTTGGTAGCACTTCTATATTATTTTATAAAACAGTCAAATGTATAATAAAAATACCAGACTTCAGTTGAACAACTGTAAAAGTTTGTATATTTACAAGACGGAAGTACGGCAAGTGCCCCATACTGCGTTTAGGTTAATTAATTCCTAAACATTTTAGAAAGTTATTTTACAGTGTTGGTACATGATACGACACTTTGAATTTGTTACCGGTTTTATGTACGGATAAAATGGTACTGTTAACAAAGCGCCAGTCTGGAAATAGTTGCGAACCAAATGTACTTAGCGATCTATTTGTGGCGCACTATCAATGTGTTCGGAGGTCAGCAATCAATGAAAACATCTATGTATCCTCTGGTATGTTTAGTTCTATTCTAAAAATCAAGCCAAATAAACGAGATTACGTGTAGCATATGCCCACTAGATACACATGAATTATATATTTTTAAATATATTTTTGGTTACATTATTCAATTTACTGATGAGTAAGATTGTTAACACTCAAGTGGCAATGTTTAACAGCGTTGAGGGCACCGCTTATCATGCGCTTAAAATGTGTTGCTATAGTATGTTTATTTTTTTAATTTTTTATTTCGTCTTTCATTTTCTTGGCGAAGTTAAGGCTAAAATGCCTTCTCTTACACTAAAAATGTTTTTTTTAATTGCTCCACATGTGCCCATTATGTCAATGCACAAAAAGAGAATACACTTCAAACGATGACGGTAAGGTAGTTTCAAAGCATCAAGTCAATTAGAAAAATAATATCAGAGGTTCTCAAAATGACTAAAAAAAGTTTTATCAACATCTTATATCTGAAAAACTAGCCTACGGGATTCGTGTGAAACTACTCTAGAAACACGCAATGGTCTTTGCTAAAAACTTTTCGTCAATAAAAATATGGGGTCACCACTGAAAGTGTCAGTTAGGATAGTGATCTACGATACAACTACACGCCGTTTCATTGTCTTGCGGTAGAGGCGAAACCGCACCAGATAAGCCGGTCAACATCGCCCTTGACGCTGTGCCTCACGAGATTATTTTTTTACGCCTAAACGAGAGTAGATATCAAAATATCTATTTGGCCATTTTGTTGGATTTGTTTGGCTGATATTCTCAAGATAGTACACACTACTGTTTTTAGGTAATTATGTAACTAACGAAATTATGATTGACTTTAGTCAAAACCGTAAAGTTTCTTGTCGTGAAAAAATGAGCTATTACGGCAAAACTATTTTTAACAAAACTACCCAACATATTTTTGATATCTGCTCTCGTTCAGACGTAAAAAGTTAATATTGTTGACAAAGTAGAAACTAGAGAGAATGGCCTAAGTGACAAGACGTGATATAGGCCCGTAGGATATTAATTTGGTTGAGGGATGACGGGGGGGGGGGGAAGTGGGTAATGAATGGAATCCCCTGAACTTATTGGGGAATTTCTGGCTACGGCCCTGGACTTCGACCAAGTGATTGTATGGGTTCGCAGCAAATTCCTCGGCCGACGCTGGGGGACAGACGTGCCCAGAAGATAAAAATCAATCTACATCTTTTGGCGCGTGGGAGACATAAACTACGCCGAGGACGGCTCGATAAGTGGCCCTCACGCGGCAGCAAGAATGCAGCGTTTGCGCGACAGAAGCGACTTCTCTGACGTGTTCAGCGGCAAAGAGACCGCTTTGTTCTTGAAGATCGCGCACAAGTGACGACATCCTCCTGTGAGGTAGACGCAAGTCAACCCCTAGTCTAGTGGTTCGCTAAACAATTACTTCTATTAGGTAATGAGAGATAATGTAAGCAATTTTGACGACCACCTAGTCTATAACAATAATTAAAAACTACTATGTATTGTGAACTTAGACTAAAGTTAATTCGACAACAGGTTAGAAAGATCAATGTCAAAAGTTTGGCACAGGGGAAATTTCTGCCGCTTGAGCGCTGGTATCGGTAAGAACTGACCACAGAGCTTTCCTAAATTTTAAGTTACATAAAGTTGTTAATTTAAAACGCTAACTCAGTTTATTTTCACTTTAAAATTAGGTTAAATGACTTCTGTCATTTCCAAGCCTATTAAGAAAAGAACACACACTTCGGACAATGGCGGAAGGTCGTTTTTAAAACACTACGCACATTGCAAACACGATTTCTAAGCCCTCCAACACAGCTAAAAACGGTCCTTTGAGACAGCCGTCTTCAAAATGTACTAACCGGATGTATGTGAAACTCACATCGCGATGTGCACTGAACTTAGTTGCAGACTTTCCACCAATAAAATTACATGGTCACAGCTTAGTGTCCAATAGTAAAAACTGTTCAGCGGGAACCTTGCACGCTAGTTAAGCGCTTGGCTCGTTGTGGCTATGCGGCATTTGATGCGCGCTTCAAAGTCGACCTTACTGTTCCGTCGTTTTTGAGCCTCTAACGTGCAGGTAGGCGGGAGTCCTTAAGGGGAATGGAGTACGGCCGTCTGTAACTATCAATACATTTTTTTCCCCGCTACAAGGATTGAGAAGGCATACAGGCATTTTTGGCACTTCATAAATTACTTCCGTACTGTCTGACATTTTTGTTGGAAGTTAGTGAGAGAGTGAGAGATTTTTTTGCCAGCGCTTAACAGCGAGGTCTTTAGCGCTGGTGAGAGATGACATGATGCGAGTATGGAGCAGTGCCGGAATGAATGGAAGGGGGAAACGGGAGATCCCCGAGAAAACCCGCCGGCCAGCGGCATCATCCGGCACGATTCCCACATGCGAAAATCCGGGGACCGATCCCGTCGGGAATCGAACCCGGATCGCCTTGGTGGTTGGAAGATAGTAAATGTTGTGTTATTCTTATCTTCCAACAAATAATGTAAGGTAAATTTATTATTTAACAATGTAAAAAGCTGTATGGACTAAAATTTAGAGCACGAACTGTCAAAAATGTTGGAACGCCTTCATGAATCCTAATAGGGGGAAAGCACTGTAAATTAATAATGGTCGTGCACCCTTCCTCTTAAGAATTATATGACATTTATTTCACCCGCAATATATACATTCGTATATAACGTACCAATAAGTAACGTATAACAAATTTGCTTTAACTTGTACATAACAACTTTGTTTAACTACATGAGTTGCTGAGTATATTTGCACTCGAGAAGAAAACGTGGGAAAAATAATAACAATGATTCGTCACACGTCTTGAGTTTTAAAATGTTCTACGTGTACGTGACACAAGTTTACCAAAATGATAAAACCACGACCAGATTTAAGAATTTTCTGCACGCTTGCTACCAACATCTTTCTCACGGTATGTCTAGTGATAAATAGGTAGCTACATAATAGAAGCATTTCTATGGATACCCACTTGAAAGAACAACCTCCAAAGATGTCGGTCGGGATCACACAATGCCTTTTTTTTTCACCCCCAAGGCTCTCTTATCTCCTTACTGTAACCCGGGCCATGTTCCAGTTAGTGGTCGACTATTTTGAATTTATCAAGCTTCGCTGCATAGTGAAAATTAAAAAACAAACACTGAACTGCCAGTGTCATAACTAACTTGACCTATACCAAATTGAGCAACATGGCTATTTAGTTAGCTACAGATGCCAATTGCGACACGGATAAAAGGTATGCTTCCGCAAAGAATCTACTCGACTAAATTTATTTGGAGTAACTGCACGGAACAACATTCCTGTACAATGGCAACTAAATAAACTAAATGCATGCAGTCCATAAATTAGTTTATTTATAATTCCTGCAGTTTATTTTATATTTAGTAATAACACAGCCGACATGACATCGTCAGCATGCAACACTACTTTGTGTTACGTAACAGAATTAATTCCTACCCCTCCTAACCCATCCTCTCGCAGCTATACAGGGTGTTCATGAAAGTACGTTACAAACTTTGTGAGATGATTCCTAGTAATAAAATAGGTAAAGTTGTGCAATGCAATGTTTTTTATTGGCGGAAATCTCAAGGAAGAAATTAGCAATTTAAAACTGAAACCGAAAACCAATATTTGTTAAAATAACCGATAGATAAATAATGACTTTTCGGATGCAGTTTAGTAATAAGATCTGTAATCTGTGAAAAAAAAAATAGTTTCGAATACCTTTCACCTTCATTTGATTATGGATGAATCGCCTCGTAAAGTATGAACATTCTGTACAGCCTCCGTGCAAGTATAACTGGTGCATACATTATTTAAGCTGACATTTCCCAAAAGAAAAAAAAATCGCCGTTCTATACATGAGTGGCACTATATCCCCCCTGCGTGTCACTCCGCGCAATGGTTACAAACTCAACAAGCCAATGGTACATGTTTTTCTTCATCTAGTATGACGTGAGGAACATAAATGTACGCGTTTATGCTGGATTCATTTTGGCAACACATTTCTTTCGTTATGTACTGTATTTTATCTAAACGCGAAATGGCAGGGGGTTAGAATGTATTTCTCAGAAATTTACACGTCTGAAACATTAAAATAAATGGTAACAATATGTTGTTTCCTGCCCCGTCCAACATTGCTTTAATTTATGATGAAAAGAAAAACATTTAGCGTCAGTCGTTCGTACAGTTTTTCACCATACGAAATTTTTTTATTTATATATTTTTAGAATGGAGTAAAAAATTTCGTAGTTACATTGAGCGAAACTTTTGACCTTTTTTTCCACTGTACACTGATAACATCCCTTCTCTTACAATACGGTAACATTAATGAGTCCTGCATGCCTACGCTTCTTAGTAATTTATAAGCTCCTCTGCGCATTCAGCCACGATTACGGTCTATTTATTGCTTTCCCCATGTGGCTGATAGAAGGATAATTCACACCATTCCACGCAGGAAACTTCAAATAACGCGCATCCTGTATTCGAGGTAGGTAGGTGTCGTTTTATATAGCCTAGATTTGTGCAAGCCAAACCCAAACATAATGATGATTTTGGCTGACTGGATTCAGTTTCTTGGACGTACTCCATTGCAAATTGAACGACTGTCAAAGAAAACTAAACAAATAAAAGAAAACCATAATATAAGCAGAGTATGCTTTAAGCAAGATACATGCACTTCTTTCAAAGATCATATCAATGCCCGGTATGGACCCGGTATGCATATTTCTCTGAGGGTTGTGCATGTATCTTGCTGACTAAAGCATACTCTGCTTATATTATGGTTTTCTTTTATTTGTTTAGTTTTCTTTGACAGTCGTTCAATTTGCAATGGAGTACGTCCAAGAAACTGAATCCAGTCATGCACTCCCATTGCACAGTTCTTTCGAAGATCATATGATTTTGGCTGCAAGATAACGATAAGGGCCTACGAATGATTCTATTCAGGTTGCAATCATAAAGGCTTATCTTATTAAATTGTTAGGTGCGAAAAATAATTGTTTTAGCTAAGTGCGCTTGCGTTCCACTTTGAGCCACTTGGAGCCGTAACTAACTGAAACACTAACTTATTTTAACGCAAAGATTTGTAACTGGTTTAGACGTTTTTAATCGTTGTCCATACTAGGATATTGGCTTAACTTAAATTCTTGTATGTACTACAGAAAGCGGGATATATAAAGCAGTCTTATAACTAAGACTTAAATTTAAAAAAAAAAACCGACTCACAGAATACTACATTTCAAATCGATCAGACTAGCAGGAGAATTGCTCAATTTCCTTATAAAAAAAAAAAAAAAAAAAAAAAAAAAAAAAAAAAAAAAAAAAAAAAAAAAAAAAAAAAAAAAAAAAAAAAAAAAAAAAAAAAAAAAAAAAAAAAAAAAAAAAAAAAAAAAAAAAAAAAAAAAAAAAAAAAAAAAAAACAGCTGATGATCTTTAAACGGTTGAACAGATATTTCCTCGAATCATATTCAATCAAGTCACCTTTCAAAAAAAAAAAAATCAAAATCGGCTCATTCGTTTAGGAGCTATGATGCCACAGACAGACTAGTCGAACTCATAACACCCCTCTTTTTGCGTCGGGGGTTAGAAACTGAAAATTATTGCGGGTTTCTCAAAAACAGTAAGGGGGGAAAAATAACAGCACAAAACAGTTACCGTCAACTTTCTACTTTCTGAACAAATGTTTCCACGAGTGACGTAGCGGCACATTCTTCGACACAGAAATTTTGTACGTTTGATTTCGGGGATACAAATTATTCAAAACGAATGCTTAGCTCTGCGGCAAAATGTGTGATGACGTTGGCAACATATATTACACAGGGTTGCGCTTTTTTTTTCTATACTGACATACTGACTACAAAAAATCTGGAGTTTCTTTTGATGACTTTAACGCTACTGTATACTCCGCGCATTCTTTTGTGTGTGTATATATATATATATATATATATATATATATATATATATATATATATATATATATATATATATATATATATATATATATATATATATATATATATATATATATATATATATATACACTCTAAAAAAGTGTTGTAAAATTTACAAGGATTTTCATTGTACTTTTACAAATCCTTGTAAAAGTAGGAAGATTTTCTTTGTAAAATCCTTAGTTTATGAAGTTACAAAGGTAACCTTTTACAAAGGAATTCTGTGTACCTATACCGAAAGTTCCTGCACTGTAAATTATTTTGTAAAATATGACAGAGCACTTCTTCGTAGTTGTACAAACTTTTGTAAATGTTGAAAAATTTTCCGTGCAAAATTATTAGTTTATAATGTTAAAATGACTTTGTTTGCAAGAAACTTAGAAAAATGTGTAGCCTACGAAAATCGTAAGTTCGCGGGAAATTACTTACGCAAAGACCACAAACTCTGGAAAGTATTTTTCTGGAATAAAGTGAATGTTTATATTAATTACGTACTTTAAAAGAAAGAATTATTGAATGTTTATATTAATTACGCACTTTAAAAGAAAGCATTATTACTGAACTGTAAATTGAATGTATACAAATACATAAAGACTAAGGAATACAGTTGTCACCGTTGTCTCTAGGCCGACCCCCCCGTGGCTCAGTTGGTTGAGCGGTTTCCTGCATGTGGGTGAGCAGATCCTATAGTTTTTATAAAAAAAATCATATAGACTTCAACATGTGCACCCTTTGTTGCCCGAAGTAAAACGATACTCCAGTTCCTGCCATGTCCGCGCAACCATGCCCTCATTCACAGTCTCAAAGGCAGAAGTAATCCTGCTGCCTTAATCCCGCAAAATTAGCAACAGCGGTCTTGTACACGATGAGAAGAAGTCGAACAGTGTGATATAGGGCGAACGAGTGGGCCAAGGAATAAGGCCGTCTCTGCCAACCCAACGTCCAGGAAACTGCTGATCCAGAAAGTCTCGCACAGCCAAACCCCAGTGGAAAGGTGCCCCATCTCGTTGGAAGACCACATCAAAATTAAAAATGTTAATAGTGTGAAGCAAAAAAACTCTTATATAAACAGCACGCTTCTATTATTCCGTAAGTTTTTTTATTTACAGTTGAAGTTGCAGTGATAATCTGCGAGTATAGCCTATATATTTCTTAATAAAATTAACTAAGAACACTAGCCGTTTTTAAAAATAGTACAGTGAGGATTAATTTCAGTTAAGGAACCTCGCTATCTGCGCTTCAAATGCGTTGCAGCAAGTTACAACTATTATTTGTAACCGGCATATAGCCTTTAAAGGAAAATAAACAACACATATATTGTAAATACTGTAAATTATGTTAGAATAGTCGTAGAAAGCCAGTTGAAATTTCACTATGATTAGAATTGTATGTTTTGTGTGTCTCAATTGCAAAATTTGGTTTAAAATAATTAATTAGTAATTTAGTTTTGAGTACTGGCGAGAGGCGCAATATGGCCGGAGGATTGTGGCCTTTATGTTACGGCAGATTGACGTTCAACACAGCAGGGGAGGGAAAGTTGCGAAAACATGGGGTGAAAGCGAGCGAGCAGCCTTGAGCCGGCGAGGGGCGCGCGGCGAGGACGCTGAAAATTAGGGCACCTAGAGGTGTGGCTACGCCCACCCCCCTGCTGTGCCATTTAATATTAACTTTATAATTAGTCATTAGAATTTTATAAAATTTTGTAAATAATTCCAAAGAGATATTAATGTTAATGTGCATGAATTTAAAAAAGATACAATAAATTGATACGGAGGAATAGCAGGGTTTGTTGTCGTCGTCACCCACGAGAGACGCGATTGGCTGAAGGTTTAAATGGGGGCGGTCCTAGGAGAGTTTCGTCATGTAGGCGAGAAGGTAAAGTTGGGGGACTCCTGTGGCAGTCTCCGCGAAGGGTGGATGCGTCGCCGCGGGGCCACAGCGGACGAGTTGTGATAAGTCGCGTATATAGGAACTCCTGCGACGACCTCCGCGAAGTGAGACGTGTCTCGCGGGTCAATTCGCGGGAATTTGCGGGAAGCCGCGCATAAGACTGATTCTGGCCGCGACGTCACGAAGAGTGTGATATTCGCGCGAGGCCGGGGTAAATAGCTATAAACGACAGTCAGTATAGCATACCATCTCTCGTGGGACTGACGGGACAGGTTCAGGGTTCCGAAGTATCGAAGCACATAAACTGCCGGTGTTTTGAGTCAGTAATAATAGATCCCCACACTACAACATTAGAATAGAGAGAGGATATAACATTTTTTTGACGAAACTATTTAACGCGCATTATATCTGTATACTATCTACTAAAAGAACACACACTCCGAACTATGTCGCTATTAGTTTTGAAAATTTGTTACATTTATTAGAAACATTTTTGGACCCCTCAAAATGTCAACAACGGGTTTTCCAGACCGGATTCAACAAACACATCTATAGAAACAAAGCGTTAGACTTTGAACTATGCTGCCCACAATAAAATAATATGGTCAAGTCCAACAGTAAAAAGAATAACAGTAAAGCACTGCATGCCAGCTGAGTGGCTTGCGCGGAGAGGCGATAATACATCACTTACGTCGGTCAACAGCAACCTTACCATTCCTGCCTCACACACACAATCGCAGCCAATTTAGGGAGGAGGCCCCTTAATACTGATTTCCTGTAGGCTATTATTTCTGTGAAAGTTAGTACAGGTGGTTCGCAATAAAGTGTGAGCTTTTGAAGATAATCATGTCTAGAATAATTATTTAAAAATATTATTTATCGTGACGTCACACGTTAACTTCTGAGTTTGGTACAATCCCTATACACTTCGATTATTTCTTAGGTAGGCTAGTTTTGTGTATTTTAAAAAGTGGCAGGAAAATATAGAAACGGAAAAAAATGTCTAGGGTTTCACATTTTATCCCGAACCACGTAATTTGTAAGTAGCGCTCATTTGTGCAATCTAATAGAAGACGGAAAATAGCAGACTCATAACTTGCCCAACATGGTAACAGCAAGAGATGCCAGAAACACTGGTGCGACCCATGTGGGATGCGAAGAAATGTTGCGTCCCACCATTGTAACTATTGTTAACTCGTATCGAGGCAGGGGAAAACAAAAATACACACGAATCATCGAAGAGGTGGCCATTGTTCTGGGTGAAGCTCTGTTTACGTGAAATGGAAACACGATTTGGAACGCGACAACAGCTTGCATTCCGAAACATCTCACCAGACCTAAAGTAGAAGTCAACGGGACGATAAAAAAAACTAAGACTATGTGTAAGAACCATCATGAGCTCGCCGACATTATGTCACCTTTCAACAATTCGGCGTGGAAGAGAGTGGGCGTAACCGTAAACTAGAAGAAAAAAAAACACGATCGGCTTCAACGAGTGTATAAGAACAAATTGCAACTCAACGTTAAAAAACAGAGAACGTAATTTTTACCTGAGGAAGCCGAAGTAAATTTTCTAAGATGCTGCCAACTTCAGAGCAGTAAATGAAAGTTTAAGTTAGTTTCTTTTTCTTTTTTCGTAAATATTAAGCTTATCTTAAATTAAAAAAATGTTTTTACGACCTTAAAACACACAATAAGTATACAAAATGCACTCATAAATATGCAAGTCACGGTTAGCTACGTGTTCTGTCTAGCTAATGTAGTAAGTCACAGTTTTTATTGCAGTGGTTGTAGGCCAGAGTTCACACTTCGAGAATCTTCGGTAAAGTTGCGTATTTCCTATTCTAGTTGCGAGGAGGGCCTGCTCGGCTTCGAGACACCAACCGACGGCCCAAGAAAAAGAAGAGGCTGGACAAAAAAACCTCGAAGTGCTCCAGCGCTGTCAACCTAAGAACGTAAATTACCTGTGACGCCATTCCCCTCGAACAATGGACCTTGGCGCCTGAAGGGGTGAATGACATTTTGACGACAACGCGAGCCCGCCTACGTTGGTTTTTACGGAGAAACAAGAATGGAAACTTACCGGCAGAAGGTAAAACAAGCGCGTATAAATATACTACACTACAGGCAAACACTTGTCCGTGTCGAATTTGGCGGTCCTTGACAATCAAGATCGTTAGTTTAGGTCTGGATTTTGGCTGGTCTGGTTTTATTGGCTGTCGCGATTACCTTCTCCGTCAGTCTAAAAGTGTATCCAGCTCAAAGCTGGGTTCATCAAGCGCTAACAGTTACGGACTAAAACAACCACGGGGGTAGCATAAGGTCGGAATTTTGGCGAGAGGAGTGAAGCAAAAAAAAAAAAAAAAAAAGGGGGGGGGGAGAGGTAGTCAACAAATTAGCCAGCCGCCATACTGCTTTAAACTCAAAAGTACACATCAGACTGTTTTTTTTTTAAAGGTAAATGAATGTATTATGCTCTTTAATTAATGTTTTAGGTTGAAACTCTATATTTTAGACACTGTTTACATACCTCAATTTTTTTATTTGTCGGCCATATTGTTCATAGCCACGTCAAGCGTTTGTTTGGTTACACTCCACTGGCGACATGCTCCATCTGGACTCTTCTAACATATTTGAACACAACTACACCACGAGATGTGATTCCGGCGCCCTCTGGCATTCGTTACACACATAACGTAAAGTCGGCCGTGCCGAAGTCACGACAATGAAGCTCGAAACACACGCCTTCTATAAAACGTATTCGGTGAACACTATAAATTGTAAATTTAAGGCGTCCGCCTGCTGGCCGTGTGTTTGTGTGAGTGAGGCACGGAGCCAAGGACGATGTTGACCGGCTCATCTGGTGCGTTATCAGCCCATTTCATGTTTCTAGAGTAGTTTCATACGAATCCCGCAAGTAGAATTTCAGATATAACAGGTTGGAAAAGTTTTTTAGGCATTTTGAGGGGCTCCGAAATGATTTTGTTTATTGACGCGTAGTTCTGAAACTATCTTTCCACCATCGTTTGAAGTGTATTTTATTTTCGTATATTGACACAATAAGTAAATGGAACCGTTTCTAAAAAAAACGTATTTGCGTACACTACTACACATTTTAAGCTCGTAATAGGCGGCCCCCTTAAGGCATTATGCTAATTGGATTATTTCGTTAACTTAAAATGCTTAAAACGCACGTCACTATTAATGGTCCAGAATATATATATATATATATATATATATATATATATATATATATATATATATATATATATATATATAGACACACATACACACACACACACCCGCAAACTGGGGTTACTTTGACCATTTTCGGGGTTAATGTTTGAAACTTTCGTCACTAAACGAAATAAAAATGTTGAGTGGTCAAAGTTACCCATCAAGGTAAAAGTAACCCCAGTTTACGGAATATACATACACACACAGTATCGCACACTAAATCGACAAAAAATTGGAAAATAAAAGATGAAATAAATTCGAAAAAAAAAATCCAGGTTTGTTCTGCGTTCACGACACAAGTACTGTAGTAGAACGTACCTAGTGTAGAATTATTTTTTGTAGTACGTAATTAAATAGAGCTATCTTCTTACTCCACGAAAATGTGTAATTGCGGTGCACACATTAACTTACATGCCTTTTTTCAAGTTACACGCAAGTTACATTGGAAACCTGTCACATACCATACACATTACATGTTATTTTATCTATTCTTGTAGACTAAAGTTATCCTAATTCAAAACATTAAAACAAACTTAGTTAACATAATCGAGTCAACACATCAAATAATACTATAGCTATAGTACGTAATGTGGTAATGAAAGTGGTGTGTACCAAAGTTTTCAGGAGTTCAAATTGCAAATTGAGTCCAGATAGTTGTCTGAATAGCCTTGTCATTTGTACACTGTTCCGTATCACACTTATTAAATTTTGACACTTGCTTATTATAAGTTGTACAAGTTTGAAGCAACGTGAGACTACAATCTTTGTTATAAAACGATCCTGAAATGTACACTTCACTGTATGCACAGTATATTTTGTTTTGCACTGTGACTGACACAAACAGTAACTTGAGCACACTCAGACCTGTCAAATTTTACTCTGAAGTCATACGAAACATTGTAAAACTGAAAGCTATCGACGACCAGCATGCTTCGTCGTGAATGCTAAGTTATGTTCCCATCTGACAAAATCACACATTTACTATGGAGGTAGATTATTTAATCAACGAGTCAGACGAGCAACCATTTTAAACTATAGCCTACTACCATGCATAAAATACAACGAAACTAATTGCATGGACAGTAAATAAAACGCAGGTAATAAATGTTATTCCTTTGGCAACCCTGTTCGGTCAAGTTAAAGTTAATATTATAGTTATAGCTAGGGCCTGGTAATTTTCGCGAAAAGAATTTTGCAGCACTTTGTTTCAGTGCCTTACGTGCGCACCTGCATCTTTGCTATGTGGTCAGTGATTGGATGACGTAACACCCAGCGTGTGGAGGTTAAACCCGCAAATCACAGACGTGATGTGTGACAGTTATCCGTGTACTGATTGGCACAGTCTAATGCATAACAACTCTGCACAAAAACACTCGGTCAATAGCCATGAATTTGAGGTGCAGGTGTGCACGTAAGACACTGAAACAAAGTGGGGCAAAAATCTTTTCGCGAAAACTACCGGGCTCTAGTTATAGCTATAATTTAGCGGATTATCTCGAGAATCTTTCGTTTCATTATATTTTGCAAAACAGTGTAGCAGTCTGCTGCGCCTTGGAATGATTGGAAGGTGGACGAATCTCACAGCAGCGCTGCACTAGTCAGCATTGGGCCAGTCAGATGGGGCTAAACCAATAACTAGGGGCACGACTTTGTCGCGAACATATTTTTGCCCCAATTTGTTTCAGTGTCTCGCGTGCACGTCGGCAGCTGTGCGCCATGGTTATTGGCAGCGTGATACGTCTCTCATTTGACTGCACCATCAGTATACGGTTAATGTGACTCCGTACGACTGTAATTTGCCGAAGCAAGTGAGAGTAAAATCACCCAATCACAGACGATGTAGCAGAGCTGCAGATGTGTACGCACCCCATTGAAACTAAATGTTTCAAAAATATTT
This sequence comes from Medauroidea extradentata, assembly GCA_003012365.1. Taxonomy (NCBI): domain Eukaryota; kingdom Metazoa; phylum Arthropoda; class Insecta; order Phasmatodea; family Phasmatidae; genus Medauroidea; species Medauroidea extradentata. The sequence goes on from PNEQ01037232.1 coordinate 38,299, forward strand.
TCGCCATAAAATCGTGGCTCTACCAATAAGGGACGAAGACCGTCGGATACGGACAGGTTAAATTACTAGTTTTAAGATCGTTGGTGTAAAAAATAAGCTTAGGAAGTTACACTATTGTTGAGACGGCAGCAGCAATTTTTTATAAGTAACTTATTCGTTTCGTGCATATTTCTTCGATACATTAAACACAGTGATACATCGTTAATTAATCGCGACTGATTTTTTCCTCTTTTAAAAATATTGCTGCCCTTCATAGCGTAGTCAGGCGCCGGTCTACGATGCGTAAGGTCCTAGGTTCGAATCGTGGTCGGGGTCAATAATTGAGTTGTTCCTTCACCTCACTTTACCCTCATTTGGCGTTAACAATATCACACGCCTCCTGAGGATATTACATTTTCTACAGACATAAAAACTGTTTCTCATACGCTAAAATTATGATGTGTGTTAGTTCCTTGCAAACGCGCTCCTCAACCCTACTTTTTTTATTTTTTTTTTTTCCGGAATACGGAGAACGTTTACTAGTTCACTAACTTAGCTCAATATTCCACTCATTACCATTGCATACCGTTTGGTCAGTCAACGTGGTTGAAAACGGTGGTCGTTATTTTAAAGTGTGCTGACATCGGTCAATAGAATAATCCATTAAAAAACACGAACTGGCATTTCTACTGGCTTATTACAATTCGTAACACTAGCGATGATAGTATTATTTTATTTAGTAGACCTACGCTATAAACTAACTCTATTTGGGATTGCAATGCTGAGTGCCATAAAAATGTATGGGGAAAAATCGTGTATTATAGCGAAGAACCAGCAGTCGTCCCTGTTGCATTCAAGACAGAATTGTACCCAGATTGTGAATATTCCTTGGAACACATTACAAGATCACTTACACATACGCAAATGAAATTATATAGTTTACTCTGCTAGCATACCATTCTACAGATAATACACAAAATTTTCCACAAAGTAATAAAACGCCTGTAAATCCAACGCTGCTCAGCATGAACTAGCCTACGTAAGAATGCAATAAAGCAAGTCGCATGAAGCTATGAATGCCACAGATTTTGGTTATTGCTCATTAAACAGCACAGTTCAAAACTACGAACGGTACTTTCTAATAAGTTCGGCCATGTAGCTAAAACTATGAAATGATCTGTATAATTATGGATGTTTAAGCAGATAAAACTGTGTTTATTGTTCATACAAGTTGTCATGTATTCACTGCACATAAAATACACATATTTCGGCTTCCCTAGTGGAAACTTCACGTCACAAGCAACAGCGGTAGTAAGTAATCAATTTAATCTATAACTGTTGAAACTGTATAGAACTTAAATTTGACAAAATTCGCATCGACATAGCCCATTTTTATTTTAAGTAATTCAAGGAGTCGTATTTCCTACAAACATTACGACGGTGTTCCCACTGAAACATCGCTTTGAAACAGAAAAAAAAACTATTTCAAGTACGTCATCTCGCGGAAAAATCATCAACTAGTTCACGTAGTCTTGGAAATACTTATTTACCAACCGGGCAAAACTAAAATTATTTCACGGACGCGGCACGCCACTTCTGGCGGCATTGTTGCGTGCTATAAATAACAGAAGGCAAACACGCTAACCTAACCTCTCCTCCGACAAATCAATGACGTGGGAGGGGGGAGTAAGGCGGTCACACCGGCCCGACCCACACAGCACATACACCGTACACAACTGGAGGGGAGGTGTACCTGGATTCCCCTGGAGGGGACAGGTCCTCTCGGGTTTCATGCCCGTCTGGCCGCTGGCATTTTCCCACGACGTTCCCGCCAACAATCTTGTCTAGCCCGGACGCGGTTCGGTGCATAAAGAGATCACGCTCCCGCAATGACCTTCGACTTGGAATGTCAGGCACGTGCTCCCACTAAATTTCCCCCCTTCTCTCGGCGCTAGTTGTTTCAAATATTCCGGCAACCAAGCCCGTGTTCGAATTCAGCGCAACGTGTCCTTGTCCCCTTCTTGAAGTTGGCTGCATTTTGTGTATTCGGATCTAGGGCACGAGAAGAGCAAGTAGCTCGTCCCCTTAGCTGGAGGGGACATTCTAGGGTGCATATGAGCCCTTGCTGTGAATTCGAAAAGCGTCAAGCGTGAAGCGTTGTAATGGCCCTTAGACGCCCAAATCTAACACGACCCATGTACAAGCTCTGCACAGAGAGGGCTAGCTGTCATATTTTGTAAAACTTAAATTTTATGACGGGAATACCTTCACCTTGGAACCTACTACGTTAACAGTGTACAACACGTTTTCTGACGTACATGGGAAGTCGATGACAAGGGTGTTAAAGGACTGCGTCATCGTTACAACAATGCGGTTTGTTAGTAAGGAACACACGAGACGTGTAAAGTAGGCGTGGCTGACTCACCGAGGTAGAATACGGCTGGCAGCTGAGCCTGATGCCGTCCTGGGACAGCTTCTCCTTGAGCAGCAGCTTCAGTTGTATCCTAGGTATCTTGACGAGTTCCGCCTTGCCTTCCTCGTACTCGTCCAGGTACTTGCCCAGCTCCTGGGCGCTACCCGCCGACGACGACGCCGCAGGGCTGCTGCTGGCTCCAGCCGTCGTGGGCGCCCCTCCCTTGCCCGACGATGTCCGAGAAGACCTGGCGCTCGAGCTGTCGCACTGGCACTCCTCGTGCATCGCCGTTGTCTCCTCCAACGTGAAGTACACCGACGCCGCGCCTTCTTCCCTCAGCGTCCTCACCGAGTGCAGCAAGCGGCTCCTGTGTGCCGGGTTGAAAACACCGATGGCGTCCAGGTCGGGGTCCCCCACCTGCTTGCAGATCTCCAGGTCGTCGTAGCCGTTGTCGATGAACGACTCCGCGTACTGGCCCAGGTGGAGGGAACGCAGCCATTCCACGACGATGTTACTACTCATAGTCGGTTAAAAATATATATAACTGTCAGACCTTCATATTTTCCTCGCGGCACCACAGACGATGAACTTCTCTCACCCGCGAACTGTTTCCGAGGCGCTTATCTGGAAAACCCGCCCGTCACGAACACACGTTTCTGTTGATCCCGAAAGCGCTGGCACGCACAGCACGACCGCCGCAGCTCAAACCCCACCGCACGCGTTGTGCCAACTGTCCGGGCCGACAATAACCACCGACCTCCCCGGCAGTCATATTGACATTCTCCCAGCAGTTGGCGGCCGTGCCGCTAGGTGGCAGCACGCGCAGGGAGAGGCGGCGCGCGCAGGCGAGAGTGCGCGCGAGGCAGGCTGCATCCCAGCGTACTATCTTCTCATCGGACGTTTATTTCGCTCGTTTCCTACTCTGAATCCTCGCGTTTAACGTCCCGATGTTATTAGACTTACACACGATACCAATTATTCTTTGTGGTCATTCCCTTTAAATACTTCACAGTTAGATTACTATCTCATTCGCTTGCTGGACAAACAAAACCGTATTAAACAAAATTCTATTTTATTTTCAAAATAAATTAAGAACAAAATTTATTACAAAACTTAACAGTAAAAATGTACGCTTTCCAAAATAAAGATTGGAGAAATGTAGGCATTCAATGTAACTTTAAGAGGAGTTTTTTTTAAGGTGCGCGAAAATAGGATCATCAATTTTATTTATAATTTTCATACACTTCTTTGCCCGTCAAAATGATATAAATTTGTGTCAGGATCTACAATGTACAAATGGGTACAAGAATTGGCGTGGGCTGGGTTAATTAAACGGATTTGCAACATAGGGAAAGGAAACTATTAAATGAAGATCAACGATTACAAAATAACAAATTCGAAGAAGGAATATTATTTAACTTATTGTCGGAAGCGAGGTCATTACAGACGGAAACATTACACTAGGGAACAGGCCGGAAAGCTGTCATTGCCTGTATAAAAATAATCCCAGCATTCCCCTAAATATAGATCATTCGGAATTTAGTGTGTCCTACAGATTTAGGGCCGAATCTATAGAACTCTTTCGTATGACAACCAACTGCTCACCAATGCTTTCTCTATGGGGATAGCAGTTGGTTGTCATTTGAAAGAGGTTTATAAATTCGGCCCTTAACCTTAAAAAAAATCACTAGCCGTTACTGCATACAATTTAACATTAACCATAGTTGCAGCATTACTCCTTGTACGGTTGGCGGCGAATTACCTAATATAGTTTAGCTGGCGTCATTTGGGAAGTTCAGGGAGGGGGGGAATGCCCCCCCCCCCTGGATTTAGAATTTTAAGTGTATAAAATATATTTTTTGTATTTTGTTATTTAAATAATGCTAACTTAAGCACGTAAAAGTGAAGTTTTATTACTAAAGTTTCTAATTTATATGTGCTTAATTAATAAAGAAGATGCAACAAGGTCACTGTCGAAAAAAATTTTTTTTGCCCCCTTTCCCCCCTCATCTCCAAGAAAAACCTGAAATGACGCCCTGATATAGTTCAGTGTAGTTTCCGATTTAAATACAACGATACTGAAATAAAATGAACTGAAATTGACATAAGTATATTTTGTACGATTAATAAACTTATTTTATCAAACTGTATAGGTTCCTACCGATTGCACAATTTATCTTACATGCGCAAACATTAACAGTGACGTGTCCAGAGAGGTTAGACGCTTCCCATCGTTAGCCGTTACACGCAGAGAGATACAAATTGGCTGAACATAGATATTTAGCAAGGTTATTTTGAGCGCTGACTTTATCCCGAACCGTCTATAGTACGTTTGCAGTACTATGAACACACCATACCGGGCTGAAGTAGAATGAGATAATTCAGTCCAGCAGGCCCTTGTCACCAGAATAGGACGAACGAATCCTTACCGAAGATTGCCGAAGTTAAAGGTATACAAAGAACGACAATTTATACAACAAAAAATAAATACGGTACTATACTGAAATAAAAACTCACAGAAATTACGTAACTGTTTTAAGCCGTAGTTAACAACATATAGCTAATTTTATTAAATATTTTTAAAAGTTTCATACAGAAACAATATATATATATATATATATATATATATATATATATATATATATATATATATATATATATATATATATATATATATATATATATACTGGATGTATCTTTATTGGTGTCAAATATTTTGTAAAACATGTTCCTTACATAATAACATGAAAAAAAGTTTATATGAACATAGTTTGGGAGGAATTTAATGATTTATCCCCAAACAGGAAGGGTATGGAAAAGTGAAGTATCAATAAAGACACGTAAAAGATGTTCACATCAAAATTCACAGAAAAAAATCGTAGATCAACATATCAAAATGTTATCAAAATCCATTTTAGTTTTTTTTTTTTTTTTTTTTTTTTTTTTTTTTTTTTTTTTTTTTTTTTTTTTTTTTTTTTTTTTTTTTTTTTTTTTTTTTTTTTTTTTTTTTACTTTTACTTTTACTTTTTCCCGGTATTTGCCCCGGAAAATGTTCAAAAAATTCTACGTATACTCGAAAACGGTTCGTCTTACGACCAAAAGTGTGAAGGTAAAAATTAAAGAATACATTTTTCACCATAACATATCCAAAATTCACTCAAATTCACTTTACTCTTCTACTTAATTTTCCGGTATTTGTCCCGAAAAAATGGTCAAAAAATTCTACGTATACTCGAAAACGGCCCGTCTTTCGACCAAAAGTGTGAAGATAAAAATTAAAGAACACATTTTTCACCATAACATATCCAAAATTCATTAAAATTCACTTTACCTTTCTACTTCATTTTCCGGTATTTGTCCCGGGAAAATTTTTCAAAAAATTCAGTAATAAAAAAAATGTTTGTTAGTGTCAATTATGTTCGGGAATTTGTTCCTTACATTAAAACAATCAAAAAAGGTCATATGGACTTGGATCTGAAACCATTAATTTCGGAGTTACATAGCTATTGGTAAATTCATAGCAGCCAAACATGTGTATGCTAAACATTAGACAGTAAATTAATTGTTAGTACTTGGAGGTTGCAATATCATCAATTTTATTCCTACGCTCCATGGTAACGACATTAGCTTTCAGTTGTCTAAACAACGAAACAAAAGTACAAAGAAAATGGGTTTGAAATTCTACGGTACATTTCTCCATTATTAATGATACAACCATAATTTGAACATTACAAAAATTGTTCAAAATGTCTTCCCCCTGCTTCAATGCATACTGTAAGTCTGCGTTCCATACTACGGCGTACTCTGTTGAAAAATTCCTGGAGTGCGTCGTATCTCATCGAAACCGTGTTGGATACGCTCTCTAAGAATTTCAAGGTTAGGAGCAGGCGTTGCATACACTAAGGACTTTAAATGTCCCCAGACAAAGAAATCCATTGGATTTAGATCCGGAGATCGCGCAGGCCAAGCAATGAATCCCCCTCGCCCAATTCATCTTAACGTCACTCATTATATGTATTCACAACTCATTTTCATCGCCCACTTTACAGATATCAACAATTAACACAAAGCAATTGACAAACGATAAACAAATGTCGTTGCCATGGAGGTAGGAATAGAATTGCAACCTCCAAGTACTAACAATTAATTTATTGTCTAATGTTTAGCATACACATGTTTGGCTGCTATGAATTTACCAATAGCTATGTAACTCCGAAATTAATGGTTTCAGATCCAAGTCCATATGACCTTTTTTGATTGTTGTAATGTAAGGAACAAATTCCCGAACATAATTGACATTAACAAACAATTTTTTTCGATTATTGAATTTTTTGAACATTTTTCCGGGACAAATACCGGAAAATGAAGTAGAAGAGTAAAGTGAATTTTAGTGAATTTTGGATATGTTATGGTGAAAAATGTGATCATTAATTTTTATCTTCACACTTTTGGTCGTAAGACGAACAGTTTTCGAGTATACGTAGAATTTTTTAATCTTTTCCCGGGGCAAATACCGGGGAAAAGTTAATAAAACTAAAATGGATTTTGATAACCTTTTGATATGTTGATCTGCGATTTTTTCTGTGAATTTTGATGTAAACATTTTTTTCCTTTCTTTATTGAAACTTTACTTTTCCATACCTTTCCTTTTTGGGGATAAATCATTAAATTCCTCCCAAACTATCGATTTGTAGACCCATGTTCATATAAACTTTTTTTCATGTTATTATGTAAGGAACATGTCCCCAAAATATTTGACACCAATAAAGATACACCCTCTATTATGAAGATGGCAAACAACGAGTCCGGCAAGGTCGTAATCAAAATTGTTTTTCGTGCTTTGAAGTTGGAGTCTTTTTATGAGCTTTTCCAACTTTTGTCCTATTCGGGGAAAATACGTTTATTACGCTCTTCTTATATATTGAGTACAGTCGCCGAGGCAGACTGGACGTTTTATTGAAACATTCACTGGACTCAACTAACGAAATGTTGAAATGGGCTGCCAGATGAAGTTAGCATAAATATGTCATAAGTGGCGTTTATTAAACACACCATAATATTATTATTGTTATGCAACATCAATAACATGAAAACTGTTGGGCTAATTCGCAATAATAGTATAAAATTAATGTAGGATCAGTAAGCATAACGTTGGTTACAGTGCATAGTTTGCTTTGACTCACTTTTTTTATTAACATGCTGTACTATTGTGGACATACGCCAATGCAATATTATGACATCCCAGAAATATTATCACAATGGGATCTTCCATGTTCTGTTGTTTTTGGTTAAAGAGTCTGTTGACTACAGCCAAACTAGGCTTGTTTTCTCATTTTTTTTTTTTCGTTTGTTAGTGTTTTTTCTTAGCCTTATTCTAAGATTTATGGCACGACATAATATGGCACTGGCGCATGTCCACAATAGTATAGTACGTTATTCTGTACCATTGCAAAAAACATTAAAATATATTTAAATATTTTTTTCGATAGTCTATAGTTTTAATACACTGAGTAAACTGTCAACAAATCTATGCATCTGTATTTTAATACACTAAGGCCTGTATTCCTAAACAATTAGTTACGGTCTAGATAAGTGCTACCATCTCAGGCGCTAGAAAAGCAGCTGCTGAGACTAATGCACGGACCTGTAGCCGACGTTTGAGTGTTAAACCGCTTCAGAAAGCCTCTTCTGCATAAAAAGCGCACTAGAGACGTCTTTCGGTAGTTGGAGAACTGCTGTGCGTGGATGGCTCTTTGCAATAAAGTGAAAGAGGTCTGAAAGTCTTTCGAAAGCCTGTTCGTGTGTTTGGTTTAATTTTTATCGACAACTAGCAGTCCCCCGCGGCTTTGCTCGCGAGTATTATTCGTAACTGATAACATTTACTTTAATTTAAAAACCTCTTTGCACACCAGATTGGTACTTCAGTCATCAAGTGTTAGAATGTCCAAGCGGCTAGTTGAACTAATTCTGCAGCAGGATAAGTAGCTATAGCTGTCCACGCGAAAAGCAGTCGTAAGTTTGCCCCTGCCACTAACAGCGACTTCGCCTGGGCCTTATTTATAGCCCTGCCTATTTGACGTAGTGGGGTAATTACAGATACCTAAGGTAAGAGGTTAATCGAATGAGAAACATCTGTTTACCCTGTGCACAACCATTGGTGACGGTGCCCTCAATTATATATTTTCAAAATATTCACTTTAACTTTATTGACATTACAAAGTTTCAAAGGGTAAATGTTTCGCGGAAACGTATTTGGTGCCCCAAACCTGAGATTAGTGAGATGATATATCGTCGGTTTACTGCCAAAAAAGACAAAGTCAAAATGAGAAAAAATTATAAAAATGCTAGGAATATGTATATGTTGTTCACGAACAATTGCCCAAGTTTTAAGTATATTCGTCGTTTCGTACTGTTGTGTCACAGTATAGTAACATACCAAAATTTTGTTAATATCTACAATTTAATACTGTTTTTAAACGAAATAGCATTTATGACTTAATCACTTTTGGCAGTATACCGACGATATGTCAGCTGATATTGTAGAGGAACCTAAGTGGAAAGCGAACTGCAATTTTACCCCTTTTAAAGACTACATGTAAATTGCACTAATTTGATCTGCCTTGTAGTTTTTGTGTGTCAG